>NNCF01131959.1:151595-163193 GCA_002313205.1 Laupala kohalensis | reverse complement strand
TATTCTAATACGATCCAAAAATGTCTCCACGGAGAGCTCGTCTTCACCCAAAAAGTTTGGAATTAACATTACATTGTTGCCAAACCCTGTTGCTGACATTTTTTGTGTTTGGAACAGCGTTTTCCTCGAACGACCCCGAGTTCCCGGAAGTGCTGTTTTCTAAAACGTTTATTGAAAATGGTAAATCTATTATGTCTTTCGGTTTTTCCCCCTCCCATGCTAGTGGTAAATTCATTTTGACTTATATTCCCTTACACTGATTGAGAAAAATACAAAGGAGAAAACTAAAACAATAAAATATATCACTATTCCCCCAAAATTTGAATTATAACACAATTACATACATTCCAAACGTATGCACTTTTTGCGTACTCAGAGAGAGAATACACACGATTTAGCTTGACAGTAGTACAAAGAAAGAATACAACTATCACACACTGAAATTTTTAACTAGGCCAAGGATGGGTTGGGTATACAGGTGATTATAAACTCTTTTGTTGTCATGTTTTGTAACAATTCTCACCTTCACCTATATTTGCTCCCACTTGAACTTATACGCATGATTACTCTATTCGACCGTTGATTTAGTCGTAAATAATATCCCCATAATCAGATACCATCTATAAAAATACTCGCCTAAGTACTGAGAGAAAAATAAATTGCATATTCTCCTGCGACANCACTTTTTGCGTACTCAGAGAGAGAATACACACGATTTAGCTTGACAGTAGTACAAAGAAAGAATACAACTATCACACACTGAAATTTTTAACTAGGCCAAGGATGGGTTGGGTATACAGGTGATTATAAACTCTTTTGTTGTCATGTTTTCTAACAATTCTCACCTTCACCTATATTTGCTCCCACTTGAACTTATACGCATGATTACTCTATTCGACCGTTCATTTAGTCGTAAATAATATCCCCATAATCAGATACCATCTATAAAAATACTCGCCTAAGTACTGAGAGAAAAATAAATTGCATATTCTCCTGCGACATGCTCCCAAAATGAGCTGCTTATTAGTATCTAAACTTTCGCCTCATGTCCTCAGTTTATTCTATGCTTTTTTCCGGTGCACTTCTCTATTTCCGAAATCATTTCTTCTAGATACGGAGAGAGAGAAAAAAATTCTGTATCAATTCGTCGTGAGACATATCTCGGAGGGAAGTCCATAGAACCGAACCTCCACCTGACACCAGTTGGTGTAGGTCACATCTCCCGAGGTTTTTTAAAACAATGGAAACTACGCCACACTGACACCAGTTGTCGTGGGAGGTCCGATTGGTCCTTCTGAGGTTGGCCGGTGAAAAGGACTTCTCGGGTTCGACGACAAGGGAAGGGGGTGGAAGACGGGGAGGGCGCGGGTAATGGGGGGAATGAGGGGGTGGTAGCGGGTGAGAGAGTAAGGTGATGGCCGGAGGCCAAATAAACGCAGTGCATGAGATAGCTGTTTACTCATGGTTTCTGGCGGCGAGCGTAAGACGGAGGATGGACTGGATTCCATGGTGGACGTACAGCTGAAACTCGGAGAGAGCATCCCGGCTGAAGGTCCCAGGTTCGAGAGAGACGGTTGGCGCGATCAGGAAGGCGAGTAGCTGCGTGTGACGCCTCTCGACATCGCCAACCTCAGCGTTCGTCCAACCCCTAGACCGGCTCCGGAGCAAGCTCGTGCAACGAGGCTTGCGGAGTGTCTTCTCTCTTCTCTGATTCAGACCTAGTCTTATATATTATTCAGCCGTGACGTCATGTCCTAATAACCCAGAATATCCTCTGCCTCCTAGGCTTGCCTTTCCCAATACATGATGACAGTGCAATTCCTATGCTTAGCCTTCACGACAGATGCAAGATTGCGCAATTGTGTGATACGATATTCCATCATCCTGGACATGTCGCTTCTTGCATCCGCATCCGAAGGGGTTCTACGCTTAAACCGACACACCTGTGTTCAAGGTTTTTTGATGCAACACGCACGTGCACAACATATGACATCCTGCCACACCTATCACCCTTTCCCCCACCCCTTTTTTCTTAGAACCGACACACGTGTTTTTCTTCTTATGGAGGGAAACTGGTAGAACCTGGACTCCTGTGTACAAGGTCACACCACCCCGTCACCCTTTTACTCACCCGTTTTTGGCCTTAATCCGACACACGTGTTATTCTTATGGGGAACCTGCTCACCCGTGTACAAGTTCACCCCTTTCACCCTTTGTTTTTCTCCTCTTTTTTGGCGTTAATCCGGCACATGTCATCTACTATCGCACAATAAAACATCGCAAATAATATTGCATTATATTAGTTATCTTACATTGCCTTAGATCAATTTTTTATTTTATTTTTGTTTTTTTATTACTATCGAAATTCTGCAGGTTTTATTGATTTTAATAGCAGGGGACGAACGACGCAATTTAGAATCATCCTTTTATCAGTTTTACGAATCGACATGATTGTTCATATTTGTAAAGGTAAATATATGGCTTTGCCTATAAACATGATTTTAAGAGTGAGGATAAGTCAGCGAAGGAATTGATGAAATAACAATATAAAATTAAACACAAATTAACGTGTCTGGTAGGTTGCTGCATTAAAGATTCACGGCATTTTGTAAGAAGTTGTTATTTAAATGAACGAACGAAAAATGAGAAAAAATGGGTATCAAAACAATTCGCAAATTTGAAACAAAAACTGATAAATAATTAATACAATCTATGCATTTATAAAGTGTGCTTAAAATATAACATTCATACTTATTTAACTTATAAAAAACCTGTTCATAAACTCATGAATGCTACTAAATATAGATTTGATCTGAGCTAACACAATTAAACAACCACATCAATTGTATTTAAATTCCAGAATATTTCTTTCTTGAATTTAAGCTTGTCTTTGAAGATGAAATTTGTTTTATTTAGTTGGAATTAGTTCGTCTTCGTGAATAGAAATAACAAGGAATTATTTTTACAGAGCTAAAAGAAATTGTTTTGTAATGAAATCATATGATATAAAATGACGTATATAATATTCTCAGACTGTATATTCTGCCAACAGTTTTAGAATTGCACATCAAGAATGAATAGTTCTAATAAATAATAGTTCAACATAATATTTTATGCGCATTTGTTTCACAGAGATTTCCAAAACTTAATTATCATTGGTTCATCTGCCATCTTATGGCATTTTTTATTATAATTAGGGTGAAACATCTAGGATTCATTTTCTGGTCCACTTCTACAGTGTCCAACACAATCATACTATAATAAAGATGAATTTACTTTACAAGTTGCGGATTCATTATAATAAGAGACCGCAGAAGATGAGGCAGAGAGAAATGGTGCTCCACTGCACCTGTACTGTCCCAATGATGCTGGTTCGTTTCTCTGTAACCTTTTGGCTCAATTTTTTTAAATTGGTTTTTTACTATAAATGAGTTCGAAATACCTGTTGGGGAACTGTAATGAACAAATCCTTCGAAAACACTCTGACATTGCTTAGAAATATCTTAATCATACGCTGAGATAATGGCAATGCGGCAACGTCTCATTGCGACAAATCTAGCAACATTGCGAGCAACTGAAGGATATAGAATTGGAACACTTTCGAAGTTCAATCTCCATTGTGCTGATACATTTCCTAAGTATGCGACGTCTACGTATATTTTAATACATTTGATCAACAATTTCATAAAAGAATTTCTATACACAAAGTCGTAAGTTACGATATTTTTAAATTGTTCATTTGCGAACGATGATATACAATAATATATTTTTCGACAAAATTATGTTTAGTTTTAAAAATTGAAATTACCCTATGACTTCATTCTTAAATATTCCGTTAAGAAGAAAACAATCTACAAAATATTACAGAAAATCATGATAAAAATAAATAAAAGAATTCTAGAGTTTCTAATTTATATGACAATTATGCAATATACTTTGTTGTACTGTAGCATAAATACGTGATACAATTATACACCAGATCACTGTTTACTGAACACACCAAAATTTAAGAAATATGTTTAAAACACACTTCATTTTAATAAGGTTATCGATTAGAAAACTGATATGCTTTAAATTGTGTGATTTACAACCCAACAATATTTTCAATAAAAATTTATTAATGTAGCATCTTCGTAGAATTTATCTTCTAATACTTTTGGAGCACAATGTTCAGTATTGAAAAAAGTTATATGCACTTACTATATGTCTTGCTACTAATTGTAATGGGGTGGGTATTTTATAAGCTTTATTTCAAACACAATGCTATTTTTATAAGAAACAATCTAGCTTCTTCAAGTACTTCTTTGACGATATTCTCGCGGGACACTTTTTTTAATACTTTTTAATGTGGTCGTTTTCGGTTTCCAAGTCGATAAACAAAAATTTAATTTAGCTGATTTTGCATTTGAAATGCAAAAAAGGAGAATGCTTTTTCCACGCAGTGAAACTTGTGATGAAGATGAAAAGCTAATTGTTAAAAAGTTTTATTCGCAACCTACAGTTTCATGCACGTTCCTTATAACGAATAAAATATTTTAAAAAAACTCTTAATAATAAACGTGTATGTTTCTTTCGTAGAATATTCCAATAATTACATTAACTTTATATAAAAAACAAATATGTTATGATTGATTAAGATAAAGATTAATGATTTGAGTATATACTTATTGCAATTTATTATTGTTATGGTTGTGTTTGGATTTGAATAGCTTATTGTAATATTCTATTTTTCAATTCTTTTTATATAGGATAGTCACTCTTATCTATCTTTCCAAAAGAACTCTCGAATAGCGTAGTGACCAATGGGTCATTCCATGTCAAGTGGCCTAGTTTTGAAAATCATCCTCACTCGACCATCTTCAATTTTGCTGAAATTTTGTGTAGCTGTAAATATGTGTTTTAAAGGACGTTCTGTGAAGTTTTAGCTCCTGATCTCAAATACTAGAGGCAGCACAGCCTTCTCTATGGAGGTCCTACTGACAACGTCTCTTCGGCTGCGAAGATTCTGTGAAGTTTCACGCTACCTCGTAGCTCATCCAGATTAGCTATGATGCTGAAATTTGGCATAATAAATCAACTTTTTCTAGTGAACATGAAAAAATTAGAATTAATGCACATAAAACATCATATGGTCCACAATTTAACCTCAAAGTGGCTCCGAAATCACTTCGCGCGATGTTTGTGCCATACTTTGACAACATATAACTATAGAACTATAATCACTAGTAACTTGTTCTTTTACCTCAACACTAATCAGCCTTAAGACATTGCACTGTTAAAGTATCAGATTAATAGCTTGCATATTTGAGAAAATATTTGACCACAAACTTGATGTAAAACACCAGAAAGTTAAATATGTCCTATTTTTAAAGCCAATTATCTCCAAAAGGGAATTATTTAATTTAGTTCATTTTTATATCAATTAAAAGAGCAGACTTTTCTCTACTAGAATCATTTTGTTTTGTTTTGGTGTTTTCTTAGTTATAGCAGTAAACAAGATATTATTTCTTCTTCTCTTATGAAAAAAATTAAAAAATAAATAACAAGACTAAAGAAAGGAAAGTGATGTATTCTGGAAAGTGATGTCGCACTAAAGAAAACGTATCTTTGAGACCAGAAAAATACGTAATGACAACAAATCAAAAATATCGAAAATATTTTATTTTCAGGTCACAGTGAATGCGTGACCTATTTTTTACACTTTATTAAGTGTAAAATATACTGTGCTTTCAATAATGCATTACCATTATTCTAATTCACTCCCTCTGCACGCGTTGTAAAATGGATGATTGATGGTAAATTTGATATTGCGATCGCTCTCCAAAATTATATTTGTCTTCTAGAACGATGCATTCTAATGTGGTGTTATTTCAGGTCATAGAACATGAAATCCTACTAATTCCTACTTAATAACGAAAACCCCGTCAACGAAGACCGGCATAAATCCAACAAAGAAATATTCTGAAATTTAAATACAATTGATGTGGTTTTTTAATTTTGTTTGTTTAGATCAAATCTACATTTAGTAATATTCATGAGTTTAAGAGCAGGTTTTTTATGTTAAATAAGTATAAATGTTATGTTTTAATCACTTTTTATGAATATATTGGTTGTGTTAATTAGTTATCAGTTTTTGTTTCATATTTGAGGATTGTTTTGATACCCATTTTTTCATATTCTAGTTCGTTCGTTAAAATGACTTCTTACTAAATGACCCGGAATCTGGAATGATGGAACCTACTAGTCACAATAACTTTGTATTTAGTTTTGTATTGTTATCTCATCAATTGCTTCGCTGATTTTTTACCCTTACTCTTAAAATCATGCTTAATGTATAATCACTATATTTATCTTCACAAATGTGAACACTCATGTTTTTTCGTAAAAAGTGATGTAAACAATGCTTCTGGATTGCCTCGTTTGCCCCTTGCTATTGAAATCAATAAATACTACGGCATGTCGATAGTAATGAAAGAAAGTGGAATACATAATGAAATTGATATTGGGACATAAAAAAAATTTAAAAATGCAATATTAATTGCAATGTTTTATTGTTTGATGACACTGGCGCACAACACAAAAATAGTCGAAACCCAGAAGGTAGATCCTACTACCCCTATGTATTTTGGGACAAATGAAACCGATTATGACTGTAAAATAATTTTTTAATTATCCTATTTTCCCCTTACTCAGAGGATGGGAATTGAACTTAATACTCGTTAGTAAAATTGAAAATGTATGCATATTATGAAATCAGTTTTTATCGTTATATTTAGTCTCAGCGCACCAAAATACACGAGAATATACATATATTTTAAATTTTCATAAAAAACTAAATCTCCAACCCCCCTGGGGACTGCAGGGTAGTTTTAAGGGAAAATTGGATAATTAAATTTTTTTAGTCATAATCGGTTTCAGCGCCCCAAAATACATACGGGTAGTAGGGTCTACCTTCTGGTTTTCGACTTCTTTTTGTGTGTGTGCCTATGTAATCTTAGATAATGTGCATGAATACAACTCAATTGTATTTGTAAGACTAAACAAAAGTAATATGTTCCTTTTTTTATATTTTCTGAGAACTAAATATAAACTATTTAGTAATGTTACTCTGTGAGCATGTTGTTTTATATGTTGCACGATTACAACCAAGCGTTGTATTTTGCATCAATACATTTCTTGAAGACGTAATTTTTTATGGTTTAAAATTATTGAAGATATCATTAGAATTAACATTTAGTGTTGATACGTTCCACCCTCCCCCCAAGGATCCTAGCTTCTGCTCTATCAAAGATATTGACTATTAATTTATTTACTTTTAAAAGTTCGACCTAACAAAATATTCCTTTATCAACTCTATGGGGTTACTCGCTGGCTTGTGGCGTATCATCCACAATTGTGAAAGGTGAGTCGACTAGAAATATTAAATTGACAAGGATCGCTTATTTTAAATACAAGGAAGCAAACTTAACCATTATTTAATCTACTAACTAATATATTACATTACAAATGATACGATGAGGAACACTTAGTTGATTCTCAGAAGGCATACCGTACCAAACAAACAAAGATTTATAAATGAAATCATTAAGAGCTTCTACTTGATACTCTCAGACATACCGTACCAAACAAACAAAAAAATGAAATCATTATGAGTTTCTAGTTGATGTTACAAGACATACCGTACAAACCAAACAAATATTTTTTAAAATAATATCGTTCCAAGAATGAATTTTCTACGAAGCAGTCATTAAAGACGCGTGCTCCGGAGTGTGTCTCTACACACACTGTCTAACTATTTGCTTCTCTTCCGCCTCAAAAGATGGACCTTGGAGGGGGGGCAATCAAATTAGTCTTATTTTTAGAATAAGCTCACCAAGAGCCATTATCATTGGCTGATTGGAACTGTCGTCAGAACGTTGCAACTAGAGCGTCGCTGACAACAAAGTTCTCACGCTCCCCAGAATGCCGACAAATATTTCAACGGAAGTAATACGATTATATATCGTATATCGTTTTACCGTGTGCTTTCGTGAGACTGGGCTGGCAACACTTGCACACAAAGAAATAATCATGACAGCCTATAATTTATTATATGCAATCAGAGTCGTTGGAGTCAGCGTGACTCAGTGGATAGACCACTGAGTTGCAGGCTAGATGGCCGGGCATCTATCCTCAGTGAGGTGGGGATTTTCATCACGCTTCAACATCCAGACTGGCTGCTAGGCCTACTCAGCCTGCTATAAAATGAGTACCAGGATCTATCCTGGGGTCGAACCGGTCGGAGCGAAATGCTGACCACATCTCCTCCTTCTAATGCCGGGGTCAAGAAATCGCGCGAACTCTACCCTCCGCGAAGGCCAAAGCCCACAAAGGGCTGTAGTACCAGATAAGAAGACGAAGAATATAATAATATTATTTATACTTAATATAGAATAATATATAATATTATTTTCTGTAATAACTCTATTCCAGTCATTTAATGACTTCTCCAGTAGTGTTGTGATATAAATCTTTCATAAGCAAGGTGTGTTAGGCATTGACAATTGTTACGTGTAAATAATTAACATACAAAAATTTCAAAGGATTTGAATGGCGACATTGAAAGAACAGCAGAGTTAGTCAAATACATAGCGGATAATGATATGGACATTTGTTTACTTCAAGACCATTCACAAAAAAAGGCAAGCTTAGTTTTATACCACTGCGTATCATGCCCCCCCAGGGGACTTACATCTAGTAAGTACGTGTTTGGCGAAAACGGAGCCCCGAGCTGAGTCTGGCGTTAATTCCACTTTCTTGTGCATTGCTCCTTCCTTTCTCTTTCCTGACCTCGCTTGGTCACCTATTGTTTTTGCGATCCCGACGCTATTAAGGCTAGGGTATCTTTCATTTTCCTCATTCTTCTAATTTTTTGTTCTATTTCTCATTTTTTGTCCCCCCTTATTCTTTGTCACCCCTCATGTTATGTGACCCCCTCATTTTTGCTCCCACCCTTCAATTGGATGTTTTCATGTACGTTGTGAGATATGTTACGGTGTGTTGTAGATCAGGAGGGTTTTTAGTGGGTAAGGCTGAATCATTCGACGAGTCCCACACGCGGGGAGACTCATGTTGGCTCTCCCTGGTGTGTAACTGCATTTTCCCTACCTGTACAAGTTTTTCGGGCTCCAATGACCTTTGATGTCGACATGAGCCGTAAAGCCCCACAAAAAAACGTATCATGGCCATTGACTCAAACAATTTAATGTTAGTGATTCTGAACTTCAGAAAAGTTTCACAGTTCTATGAAATTAATTTGTCCCACAAGAGTAGATATCATTTAATTTTCCTTCAATTCATCAAACTATTTCCAGCACCTGATAGAACATTTTTAGAAACTCTTTCCTGTTTAGAACCTCTTCAACTAATCCAATCTTAGAGGTGATCTTAAGATTAATTTTAGACGTTACAGATGTAGTGATAAAAGCTGATTTTGTTTCCTGTATTACGTTTTGTGTTATTTCACTGTGGCGAAAAATGTGAAACAAAGAATGAGCTGAAAGCCATAAAGTATTATCACTTTTAAATACCATTATCCTTCCACTGAGGACTATCTTCCACTTAAAATAAACCAAAAATTCCGATAAAATTGATTCGTACTAAGATACTCTTAAAATCTAAAATTCTGATTATTTCTCCCAGCATTTACTTATATTTTCAACATGACTCAATAAAATTTCTACCTGTTTCGAGGTAGTTATTATATAATTCAACCGAGAAGAAATATTTATAATTCATGAAATCTAGATTTCCTTTTATTTAATATTTTTGCGTGTTTTTTCGTCTATTTAAATATTAATGAATGGAAAACATAAAAATGTAAAACTCACGGTCGCCCTTCATGAACNTATAACTCAACCGAGAAGAAATATTTATAATTCATGAAATCTAGATTTCCTTTTATTTAATATTTTTACGTGTTTTTTCGTCTATTTAAATATTAATGAATGGAAAACATAAAAATGTAAAACTCACGGTCGCCCTACATGTAACTCACCTAAACAAAATATTTAACTAACCGAGGCTTCACTTCAAAGAGCAGGGCACCCTATTCACAGGAAGATGTAAGTAGAAAACATAAATCCATCAGCATACAACCAGTTTTATGCCACAAGTCAATGGTTTTCTCTGTTTTCATGCCTTTTATGTTGATGAAAGGACGTTGAATTATGACATCCGTCCAGCAGAAGTGACATCAGATACTTGCAGGTGCTTCAAACGGTGTGCGTGCGCTCAAGATTTGGGATATTTGGGATACCGAGGAGAATTGTTTCCACTTTTTTCAATTTTAAGGACAAATATTGGATACGGTGCGTAATATGAAGAGTGACATTGAACTGTGGTGTTTGCTACCGAAACAGTTGTGTCTCCATTGTGTCTTCAATATATTGAGTCAAAATAGCTTTTTAATAAGTTGACCCAACTCGTGATAAATTATGATTGTTCCGGGGCGACGTACGAATTGATAGGGAAATCCTCTGGCGGATGCCACGGAACACAACAGATTTATGAAGACGGAGGACCAGCTTCCAAGGAAGCAATTTGAGGGATGTAAAATAAGGAAAAGACCAAAAATAACCCTTATAAATTTAATGAATCGAATTTCGTCACAACATTGTATGGGATAAATGAAATAAACATTGAATTAACTCTTGAATTATTAAACTAAAGATACATAAACAAGAAACAATTGAGCAATCAAAAATTGAAGTAAGAAGAATGGTGAAATACGAATCTAAGTATCAGTAATCTTTCTAGATGGTTACACAATTGGCACACCAATCCATCAATTCAGACTACTTGGGTATTTTAGTATTATATAGAATTACAGCTTAATAAAATGAAATAAATATCCAAGAGTCAACAAGACTTATGATTAGAATGAAAATCCTTATATTAATAGTGCCGTTTGATCAACACAATATTACGTATTTCATTATTACATACAAGNACATTACGTATTTCATTATTACATACAAATACTGTTTGATACATTGAAAGAAATATCCAAGAACCAAATGACTTATTATTAGAATGACAGGTTCTTTATTACGGGTGCATTTAATTAAGTGTTCAAGATCATGCCACTCCGTAATGTTTTATATTCTATTTTCCATCTGAAATTGATATAATCAGTGGGGATTTGTTTCGTAATAAGAAAGAAACGTGTTCTGCTCTAGATTACACTGAAGAGACCATTTAGAGAACCATTGAGCTAACTGAGAACAAGGGAACACATGTAACCAGTTATTGCGGAGCAATTATTGTTTCAAGTCAACTTGAAATAATTAATAACAAAGGAACACATGTAACCATTTATAGCGGAGCAGTTCTTGGTTCAAATCATGAACACCCACACATGTTCCATACGTGGATTATCACCAAACACAGTACGTTAAGAACTTAAAGGGTAATTCTCAAGATTAGGAGTCCAGCTGGCGTTGTCTTCGGTCTGTAGCTCGATGACTTGAAGTGCCGGGACACGCACTCGCATGGGAATACACTGATGCACACGCTAAATTGGCGGGCGCGAATTGAAGTACAGTGGTGAGAAGCATA
>NNCF01131959.1:130419-151575 GCA_002313205.1 Laupala kohalensis | reverse complement strand
ACACGAATAGAAATGCAGAATGGGAGCAAATCTCGGTCGCGTGCGGCCACTTGTGAAAGTGCTCTTAAATGTAGTTTAACAATACTTGATGTTACTCGCTCCATAATAGAACGAATAGAAAATTAAATAAAAATAACTAAGTAATCAGACTTAGAAAGGAAAAGACCGACTTTGAGATCGGGTGGCTGTTGGCGAAAAATGTATGTCCGTTTGCATGGACGAGTAGACGATTGAGTGCGTCCGTTTGAGTGGGCGCGTGGTAGCCGAATGAGGTGGATGCGAGTCTGAAAAACAGATCAGGTAGGGTGCTGAAAGTGAAAGGACGCCCGTTTTCTGGCACTATCTTACGGCCAACTACTGAAGCTTAATGCTAATACTTGCAGATTTTGTTAAATGACGGGTGCAGGAAATGTGCGCTTTCTGGTGAAAGGTGTTTCGCCTAACAAAGGCCAGCTACCGTAGCCCGCATTTTGGGGGTGAGAGGGTGCCAAGAGTAGCCTCGCTGACAGGTCCTAAGGAGCAGGTAGCCTCGCTTAGGGCAAGCGTTATTCCCAGCTGGGTGGAATTATGTGTGCCGAAACAATGATGATTAACTAATTGTTTTAAAGGTGTTCTAAGAGACTTTATTCAGATACAACATTCTCTCAGGGGTTGTTTATTAAAGTAGATATAATGAAGGGGAAAGGTGAGTATGTTTAAGTCACAGGTTTAGTTATAACAAGTTTAGGAAGATAATATATCTACAATGTCTTACTAATATACGCAATGTTTAATAACTACAATGTCTCACAAAAATATGCATTTTTATCCATATGTACAATGTTAACTCTAATGACAACAACAGGCAATGTCCTCAGATTTACACAACACATTCTCCATTACCACAAACGAGATCACATTTACACAACTGTTCCCATTATGACAACAAACCTTTGCCTCGCCAGTCAAATGAGTGATGTTAACTATGATAAGTATACATTAATGAATAATTGTGAGTGAAATATGGAAATATGTTTACGGAAAATAATAGTTATAATATGCAGCACTATTCCATCTAGTAATTTGACCACGAAGAATTATCTTATAATTTGACCATGCAACATTATCTAATAATTTTGAAAAAGTGAGTTACACTGCTTTTCCTTTCACCGCCTCAATTGATAATGCGATGTCCATGTGTAATTCTCAAAGTAGTGAAAATGGTTTAGGAAATGGAACATGTCATGAGATAAATGTCGACAGAGTCATTATGCAGTCTGTTACGTAACTATTTAACTGAAATTTGTGAAGTCTGAATAATTAAATAACAGCTTAACTGAAACAACAGAGAAACGTCCATAATTCAGTGTGAAATCCCACATGAAGCAGATTAATGTTCAAAATTTTCATATAAATTAATTTCTTTTAATATTTGATTGATTGATACGTATACACTTGATTAAATATATGGATGTGCTGTTACAGTGAAATTAACAAATGTCTCTATTCTAGTCAGACCTCTTAATGTATCTATAGATATATGAATCAGTAGGAATGTGACGTAATCAAGCATCCATAGGAATTTGGCCGTTTCCGACTCGAAGATCCAATTTGTGCAGACATTTTGCATGAAAACACCGACACTAGGAAAATGAGGTTCGAAGGATCAAATGTTAAGATAAATTAGAGAATGAGGTAGATGAGGTGAATTAACAGTGGTTGCCAACTAACAATTTAATATGATTTGCAGTATGAAAGTTGAAAAATAATGATACAAAGATGAATTTCCGTGATAATGTGATGAGAAGATATGAGATGATCCGTTGCTTAAATTCAGCTTGTATGGCGTGTGGTCGATGTTGAGTTGAGTTGAAGACAGTTGATCACGTGGCGATTCAAGGACGTGTCACCGCCGTCACGAGATGATCTTGAAGCTGAGAATAAATTCCTCCAGCTGCCTCCTGGTACAAACTGAAGGGAAGTCGTCCGCTTTCTTGCTGAACGAAGAAAGTACTAACTAGAAATGATGTTGGCTCCCAAGACGAGGTTGTAAGAGAGGACGAGAATGAATGCCAAGGACATGAGTGCTCCTCGCAGCGAGCCGACATGGTGAAGCGAGCCGACATGGTGAAGCGAGCCGACATGGTGAAGCGAGCCGACATGGTGAACAGCGAGTATAGTGCTGACTGCTGACGAGTGGCGTGAGGTTTGTTTGACTGTGACTTTCCGTCTGCCGATTACCCATTGGCGATTGTGATTGTCTGACTCCTCTGTCGTACAGCAAGTGGCTCTCCGTTTGTCACTGGCGACGATTGCGGAGCCAATATGACGTTGCTCGCGTGTGCAACACTCGCGCTTCTAGCGCGATTGATGCGTCTATCGTGCGGCTAGACGTCGTGACGGTTGGGTAACTTTTGGCGGAAAGCGCCGCCTTGTGGTGCCAGAATAATCAATAAATGAGGCGTGGTTGTTCACAGATGCTCATTATTTAAGATCTGTCACTTATTTTGCCCAAAGAGTACAGAGTTCATAGATGGTTCATTTTTCTAAATGACAGAATGAAAAAATGTCTGAACAGATGGCCTAGACATCTCGAGGACAAATAATGGGTGGAAGAAGAAAAAAATGGTAAAATTGAGCCAAAACTGGCAGATCAGATAGCACAAGACAGAAAATGGCAGGCAAATATTTGTGTTCATAAAAAGGTTAATTTGTGACACAAGAATCGGAAGTGGTTTAAAACCACACATCAAGGATACGAGATACTAACTAGTCATGTGTATCTAAATTAATACTGGAAGAGGCGGAATTTAGGAGACGATATGTTTGTCTGTGCCAAAAAGCTATAGAGAATGTGTATCATACATGGCATGAAGGTGAATTTACAGACAAATAAAATGGTATATGGTATGGGACTCTACGGAGACATGGTTTATTTGGAATAAATCGATGGGAGGACTACTTTGGACAAAAAGAGGTATTTGACGAATTGATGAAGTGTGTACAGCAGATCATTTGAATAAGTTGAACAATGAAATATTCCACTACCGTCTCGTGTTTAGAATCAGGAACTCGTGTGTCATTGAATACAGGCGACAGGGTGTGAAAAAGCTGAAAACTGGGCAAAGTTATGTGAAACAAGAAAGACAAAACTTAGACCACTAAAAGCAAAAAAGTGAAGAACTCATTGAGATAGAAATGGAGAAGTCACTGGAGAACAAGAGAAAGGATAAATGGCATGACAAAATGATGGAGGAAAAGGAGAAGTATAAGATACATGGATTTGAGAACAGGAAGAAAGAGAGATCAAAATAAGGATAATGTAAACAAAACGCAGGTAATTGTCTATGGCCGAGAAACTGGGGTAGAAAACTGAATCAAAATTTTTAAAAAAACTACTAATAATGTGTAGCGGATAAATGATCCCGCGCAGGAGTTCAATTCATGATGATAATAAATTAATGATAATAATACATTTATTGTCAAAAAACAGTACAAACTGCGAATGACCACTTGGACGACAATAAACTAATTTACTCTCCGGAAGCAAGCAAGGGACCATCCCATCAATTCCGAACAAGGGCCCTAAGGCAGAGGCGGATTCAAAAATTTCAGCAAAAGTTCCTAGATAAGATGAAAAGTTAGCTGCGAGTTATAATACTAATAGAATGTCAATATGTTTGTAATTTAACGCAAAAAATTTACATGTACAATTTATTATCGAACTATAGATTATTCTGAGTATAGTGTTTAAAAATCATAAGAACTGAAATAACACTAAATTCACGATTTATTGTTACAATAAACAAGCCCCTAGACAGAACCTAGAGAACCTGTATAAGAAATCGCCTTTACCCGAAGGAAAACCGGCGAAAAACCCGGGCCAGAATAGGATTACAGAATTTATGTACACAACCGTGCCAAAGTTGAGTACACATAAAACTAAATTAATATATGCCATAAGACTTGGTTTTAAGTTTGGTTTTTACTCGTCCATAAAAAGTGGTCATTTTTTAAATATTTATTTAATGAACTTAAATTTAGTTACAAATGACGTATGACAACTTGGAAGGTTATTAACTTATTTAATTTCCGGAAGCAAACAAAGGACCATAATATCAATCCTATAAAATAGTTTAAGGTGATATTTTTGCTCCCAAAGGCAAAATAATGGCATGAGGCCACTATCTGAAAAAGAACAAATCAAGTTAGCTGTTGATGATAATATGTATAGATGTTGAATATATTTTATTTTCAATACTTTATAAAATAATAGTTATTCAACAAATACGTATACTATTGTCAATTCTTTGAATTTTTCCAAAATTATTCCTAATAGATAGTAACTATCAAAATAGATCCTAATAATAACACAGTCGCACAAAAAATAAAAAGACCAAAGACTAGATCTATGTATCCTTATGTCTTTTGACGCGGTGAATTCGAATTACTTCATCACCCTCCATTTTCTTTAAAATCACGAAAAAACATCTTTATATAGGAGAAATACGGAAAATTTGCTTTTGGAGGGTTCAGCATAGCATATAACTGTCCAAATTATACTAAAAATTATTAATACATGTGTATTTTGATGTCCTGAATCCGAATTCGGAGCCAGAGAATTTCAGCTATATGGTATTTATAACTATTCATTCTCTTTAAAACGGAGCCTTAAATCTTTTCTTCTTAACAACGGGAATACGTTTGCACCGATTACAATCGCCCACTCAACGAAGTTGAAAGAAACGTACGAGAATTTACAAATAGAATTCAAAAATTTGAAATGTAAAAAATACAAATGCAAAATTTGTGGTGATCTTAATATTTTGACTTTTGTTCTTGGACAACAATCAGGATTTACTAAACATCCTTGCTTCTTATATCTGTGGAATAGAAGAGATGAAAAAAACCCATTATGAACAGAAAGAATGGACAAGAAGAACAGATTTCTTGTCCAGCTTTGAAAAACATCATCCGTAAATCTTTGGTTGATCTTTCAAGTATTCTGCTCCCCCCTCTCCATATCAAACTTGGTCTTATGAAACAGTTCGTTAAATATTTGGACAAGGATGGCGACTATTTTGAATAATTAAGAGAAAAGTTTCATGAAATAAGTGATGCTAAACTGTACGAAGTTATTTTCCAAGTCGCATTCAGTGATGAAAAACTGATTACAAAAATGAATGGTACAGAATAATCTGCCTGGATAAGTTTCAAAAAAGTTATTAAGAAGTTTTTAGGAAACCAGAAAAGTGAGGATTACAATGATTTTGTTAAGGAACTGTTGGAAAACTTCAAGTAGCATGGTTGTCAGATGAATTTGAAATTGCACTTTCTAGACTCTCTTGACTATTTTCCGGACAACCTCGGAGACCATAGCCAAGAACAGGGTGACCGTTTTCATCAAGATATCAAGGAAATGTAGTGCCGGTACCAAGGAAGGTGGGATGTTAATATGACGGCAGATTTCTGTTGGAATCTCAAAAGGGAAAACGAAGCAAAAACACAGAAAAGAAAAAGAAATCCGATGCATAGATCGTTTGAAGATGAAATACTTCGTTACAAAAGGAAAAAGGAGTAAAGGAAACATCATTTCTTACCTGGAAGCGATAATCACAGCTTTAAGTGCCATCATCTCGCTAAATATATAGTTGAAATTCTTTGATCTGCATTCGGATTCAGGGCATGAAAATAGTCATATTACATTCATTTTTAGACGATTTGGAGAGTTATATCTGATGCTGAACCTTCCCAAAGCAAGATTTTCCGTATTTTTCTTATTTAAAGGTGGTTTTTCGTAGTTTAGTAGAAAATGGCGGGTGATGGAATAATTCTGACTCCGGATTCGGATTCACCACGTCAAAATACGCAAGAATACATAGGTATAATCTTTTTATTTATTGTGTGTCTGTTTATGAATGACATAGCCGCCTCTAGGTCTGAGCCTTGTAGACCTATGAATCCGCCTCTACACGAAGGAAAAACGGAGTTCAAAAACAATGTACACGACTGTGCCCAGGTTGAATATGGATAAAAATAAACTATTATGAATCATAAAAAAACAATAACAACATACATGAAAATAATTTTGTAATTTAATGAGAAAATATTCAAGTACTATATAAATGACTCGATTTAGATTAAAAGGAAATTACTTCTGTTTTCATTACTCGAGTTAATATTAAATAAAGTATTTGATGAGACACTGAAATTCATTTAACTTATTTCATTAATCAATCGATCAATCTCTTAATGATTCTGAATGATGTGCACTACTTACCATTCAGTACAGTAAATAATAGAAAATTTTAATGCAGATATTCATTCTTATTTTCGTTCTCTCCTTAAATGCAGAATGTGTTTCTGTTTCCGGCTAACATCGGTATAACAACTTTGTATATACGGTACGTCAACTTTGAACTTGTTGCCACTGTTGTCATTGAAGAATGCGTCGCTCTCTTAAATGGTAAGTGCCTCCACTCGCTGAGTGATAAAAGCGTCAGGTGCGATAACTAGGATAAATTAAACTCTTTATCAATTAGTTACTAAGAAAGAGAATCCGAGTGGAAAAAAAATTACCGAATTTTTCAGGTAGAAGAATTGAATGTTCAATTTTCCTACTCGGTACATTTGTGCAATTTTATTCATCTAGCTGAAAGTTAAATTGTTATCAAATTTGGTGTAGTTTTTGGTTTCGAAGGTTAATTTGGAACCAATTTTGAGAAATTATGACAGAGTAAGAAAAACTCTTCGTATATTCATAATAAAATTTATAAGTATGTCGTAACAAGAAAACTAGTGAAAAATGTAAATGTTCTTGAAACTTTTCGTTGGAATATCTGTGCACAAAGGAAAAAAATATTTCAATTATCATTTCATATATATATAACAAAGCGTACTAACACCAGTCCATAACTCATAAAAATTTAGCGATGATACTATTGCTGTTGTCGTCCGTCATGCATCTACCAGTATATCGGTATAAATAGTAAAGCTTAACAATCTTATGTATTATTCTAAAGTCATATAAATGGAGCACACTTAACCATCTATTGCCAGAAGAGAAACAGAAGAACATTATCCCACAAGCAATTTGTCGAGAGGTGGTAGCAGTAAGTGCAAAACCTGGTTAATCCCCTCCTCCTATCCACTACTTCGTTTGGAGACAGATAGGTATTCTCCATTACGAGAAGAAAATCGATCTTCAGAGTCAGATGGTGTTTGCGCGAGGTTCTTTGTTTTGTGTGAGTAATTTGGTATTATGGTGCTATTTTCCTCTTTTGTGACTTTTAAAAGTGAATGTATATTGCTTTAAATCTGGATATTAGATATGAAAATCAGCCCACAAGTTTACTGTGTGTCGTACAAAATGTTTGAAAGAACAGCAAATTTTGCAGACTAATATATGCTGCATATATACATTATATGCATATAATAGGCATCGTTTAGATGATACATTAACCACACAAAACGATGATAAAATTGTGTGTTACGCGTGCAATTTGTAAGTATTGCTCAGATTGCTTGAAGAGTAAAAATCAAGAATCAAATAAAGTGTGAATCAAAATATACCGAATAAATGTGCTTAAAAAATTGTATATTTCTTATACACAGCCCCGTTTCTTTATCCTTTTTGCAACAAAAAAGCAATGTTAATATCTCTTGTTTTTAATAGTTTCCAAGCATGTTTTGTGGGTCTTACAGAAAACGAAGTTTAAAATAACTTACCAGTAGTGATCTTTTAAAAATGTATATCAAATTAATTTATCCTTCCTGTCAATAATATAAAATTGTGGTAAACACCGTGCTAATTGTGATTCTGAAAAAAATACCGGTATTAAGTAAAACACCGGTATTGCTGTATATTGTAACAATAAATCGTGAATTAAGAGTTTTTTNACTATACTCAGAATAATCTATAGTTCGATAATAACTTGTACATGTAAATTTACAAACATATTTGCGTTAAATTACAAACATATTGACATTATATATGTATTATAACTCGCAGATAACTTTTTATCTTATCTAGGAACTTTTGCTGAAATTTTTGAATCCGCCTCTGCCTTAGGGCCCTTGATCGGAATTGATGGGATGGTCCCTTGCTTTCTTCCGGAGAGTAAATTAGTTTATTGTCCTTAACGTGATCATAACCAGTCTGTACTGTTTTTTGACAATAAATTTATTATTATTATTATAAGTACTAACCAAGAAGAAATTCGCATGCTTTAATACAGTGTTAGCCATCCACTGGTCAGCGGACCATTAGTGGTCTGTGAGAACATTTGTTGCTCATAAGAGTAATCTCGATTATATTAAAATAATAATTATTAGCAATTCTTGATCTTCTGTTTGAGACTAGTTTGCTATAACATAAATGTTATAGCAAATGCTATAACATTAATGCTGCTATAACATAAATGTTTGCTATAACATAAATGTTGTAATTTGTTTTCGGATAAATATTATAGAAACGGGAAACATATAGTAAGAATATTAAACATTTCTCTGATGTAACTGATGTTCTATCAGGTGTTGAACAAGATCCACATCTTGGTATCTCTTCTGATTTTGTTGCAATAATTGAAGTAATACGTTTGGTTAAATAAGTACATAGGATTTTGATATCGTTAAGAAGCATCTTGATTTTGTAATGTAAAACAAGAGCATTTAATTTTATTAAGATGTTTCTTTTGACATTATTCATCTTTATAAAAAATTCCTTCGGTGCCCGCGGGATTTAAAACAGTGATTTTTTAGGTCACGCGTAAAAGGTTGGCGACCTATGCTGCTTAATGAACAAGAAATTCTGCTTTGCATGTTCTTTCGTTGAAGTCAAAAACCTGATTAAACATCGGTTGAATAATTTTCTACAATAAATGAAACTGTGGGTTTTAATATATCCTAGGAGAAGAATGTCAATTGCCAAAATACGTATTTATTTGTTGCAGTACCCTTTAGCCAACTGTAGGACTGATAGATAGACGCCGCAGTGTTGTCAAGTCTGACGCTCCGGCCTTGTATGGCAGTGCCAAAGGTGGTAATTTTTCTTTTTCTTTTAAGAAGATCTAATTTGTTTTGTCATGAAATGAAAGTAGACAACGTTTATCACTCGTTGTCAAGTCCAGTCATATTGGTCGACGCGCTTCAAACATACCGTCGAGACGTTCCACGTTCTCTGTCCTAGTCTCTAATAAAAGTACAAGAATAGAATCACCAGAAAACGATATTATAAAAGTAATTCATTTTTGAGAAGTGTCCAAAATATCAGAAATGTCGTTTTTGAATTTGAATGTTTTCTAATTATATTGCGCGAGTTCTATTCTTTGGTGGAAATATTTTTTTTATTGTTACGTCTTCAGAAACCTATTTTTAGAGAAGTCCATTTATATATCGTATTGTAAATAAAAAATCTATTGACATGATGGTATATAGAAATGACCACGCATCTTCATTGGTTCAACTAGTACAATCAAATTCCCGATGTACATGAACATTATGGAAATAGTAACACGAAAAAAGAGAAAAAGAAACAGGAACGTTGAATTAAAAATACCTTGCTTTCATTGTTTATTACAATATGCGATTTTCAGTTTCAAAAACACTTTTGGAAATCACATTTTAGAAGTCTGTTCTAAGCGTAACTCTATACGGATACCAATCACGATATATGTTTCAGCGATGACTCTGAAAAAATCACTATTCTCAGTAACGTGACTAGTCGACTTTCGGTTGAATAGATACAGCAAATTTAAAATACACAACAAATAACAATTTTAAATATACAAAACACATGCATTTATTTTGATGAAAGGAACTACATTTGTTTTCTGCATTCGTGTTTTTGCACCACTAGTTTTCATATGCGACCTCTTGTTCAAGTGCAAGTTCAAACATGTCGTCTCAATTGGGTTGCATTACAGGAACATCGAAAGAGTATTTTGAATTTTGAATTAAAAAGCAACATAATAATAGATCATACAAAACTCTAGTCCTTATTTTCGTGCTAGCACTGACGTAGCAACAGCTCTTTTATGGATAATTGTCATTACCTAAGCGCGTTTATGGAATTAATTTCCTGTTAATTATCTTGAAATTACACTGATCCCCTTTGTCCTATATTCATGTAGGATTTATCTTTCATGTTATGATTTTGCTGAAAGCTTTTTCGTATGAAATTTTATGGTTATTATTATTTTATTTCTTTTCAGTTTGAGGAGTTTTTAATGAAACGTGTATATCTACGTTAACAACTTCAGTTTTTCTTTCACATGTAAACTCACTCGTCGCCAATATATAACTAATGAAACTATTTGCAGTCTAGTGAATTTTTAACTGAGCAAGTTTTTAACAGTGTGTATTTATCATTATTTACCTGGAGACAGGTTGTGTTTTAGTAATTCAATTGTATAAAATTGAGAATTGGCTATGGTACGAAATGATGCATAATTACATCCAACAGAGAAAAATATTCTACATTCCTTTCTTTAATAACTCTTAGCAGTTCTCATTACGCAGCACAATATTTGAATATCTAAGTTGTTATGGCTGAGAATTGAATATTAATCGTAGGTAGTTCATGACTAAATATTTACATAAAAAACGCAACTTCAATCATTTATAGAGCGAATTACTTAAACTAGCAGGATTCAGCTCTTGATATTCGAAAACCACACTTTTATTTCTGAATTCTTTGGTTTCAAACATAAAAATCTCCTTCATTCAACGTAATATTTCGAGATTGATAAAAAATGTTAAAAGTCAAAAGCATTTATTGTAGCCGGAGGAAACAATTGAACAATATTTATTAGCTTAAGATTTGGCGACATTTATTACCATATTGCTTTTTATTAATTAGTTTTTCACTTTATCTTATTCAATCGAATTGAAATATATATGCGAGAATAAAGATGATCTTTTTTCATATAGTGATACCTCATGCAAGTTATGAATACTAAATTTTGAAATGTAACAATTATATAATATTTTCAAATATGTTTTTCTAACTAGATTCTAAAAGCGGAGTAAAAATACCAAGTTAGTATATAAAGACTCGCTTTGTTTGATGGGGGACTACTACATACCCTTCTTTTTAAGGTTTTCTGTCCATAAGGTTTTTTTCTTTAAATAACAGTTTCTATATTTGTGAGGTTTTGATTTATTTCAGTGAAATGTATTTGTTAACAAAACTCAATACTACTCTAGTTCTCAATGTTCGACGAGATGTTTCAAATGCAAAAATGACAACTTTGTTAAACAAATTTCTGGTCCAGAAAATTTCCAAAATGACCGTAAATGTTTTTTTATGATTCAACAGATGGGATATGTGGATATGGGTGCTAACAAATCGATTGCAAAAAGAAACCCAAGTCTGTGTAATTTGCAGATCCGATTTTATTGATTTTTTTTATGATCGTGAATTTTGAATAGTTTGTGGATGGTTTTTACTGAGTCTTCAGTAGATGGTGCTGAAAGCAGGTTTCTAGAGTGACGAAATGATTGTGTAAATTAAGTTAGATATATAATCCTATATATTTATTGACATACGGTAAAAATGTTGAGGATGTTGCTTCACGTTCATCTTCTCTGTCCTCCTAGAATTGCAACGCTTATTATGCGTCGCCCGCCTATTTTAAATTTTGCTTTCATGTGTACCCTCCAAGTCTCTTTATTCACACAAGGTGTTGCGTAATTCAGCGTACACAAAGTATTTTTACGACTGACCGGTCGAGAATGTAAATTGCCCTCCGGGATATAACTCCTGCGTGCAGCCTAACTCTCCTCGTGAATCAGCATCGAGTCAGATAATTTTCTCTCTAGTTTATTAAATATTTTACGGTACATTATACACATGCGTTCATTAATCAAGAGACATCAAACCGGATGACCTTTCCAGTAAAAGAATACCTTGCAACAAACGACCATTAGAAATTTTTTTTAAATCCAAACTTATGAATGCTCTTTGTTTCTTATAGGAATTTATTGTTTACTACGGTTGTTGTTTTATGACTACAGGGCACAGGAAACGAAAACAGTTTATTTGAAATTTGCTTCATTTAGATACATTTAAGAATAACATTACAAATGTTTCTATCATGCAAATGTAGGTAAATAATAATATAATGAAATTGCAATAGAGATCTAAAAATATGACTGAACAGCTTGTAATTTTTAGACCAAGTTTTTCATTTCCCTTCAAATTATTCACTTCAATATCTGAAGCTCTATTTATTCGCCTCTTAATTCGGTATCTCAAGAGCAACAAAATTCCACATTGACATTGTATGTTACGAAATGTTGCGAAAACGACTTAATACTTTAAGTTATTATGATAAATATTGCATGCAATACAGTAGATTTTATTATCAATATTAATTTTGTTCGAATACACAATTTGTTAGGAAAGTTTTTTTTCATTGACCTTGATAACTTTATATCTCTGAATCATTACTTGTACAGTTGATCCTCTTGATATTTCTCCAATGAATATATATGATTATTTATAAACCTACTAATGTTATTCCCAACTCTACTTAAGGGATTTTTCTTCTCCCCCATTCGAAAGCAAATAACACCGTACGAAAACTATTTGAATAGATCAATTAATCACCCTAATACTCTTTCCACGCAGATGAAATAGAACGATGTGAAACAGACCTAAGAAGTACTTCAATTAAATTGAGAGATAATTGGATAGAGTCTGAATACTTTATTGCATACACGGTAATGTTAAATATTTTTAAAATTTTCTATGAATTTACAAATGTCATCTATTTATAATTGTGATGCCATACTGGTTCAATAGGTGAAGTAAATTTAAGAAAGTGAAAGAAAAATTAAATAAGCAATTTAAGACTTACGACGTTTTGATGTTCTAATACCATTTATTTTGTGCTTTACCAGATCACACAATAGGTCCAAAGTCATAAATTATTTTTTACATATTGATTATTATAATGCACGTTAATAGTGATAATTAAATAAATAGCTAAAAATTTACGACTTTTTATGGACGAATAATATTTTTAATAGTGATACAATAGTGTTATTTCATTTAGTTTTTGAGATCGAAAGAAACGGAAACTGTTCTCAATTTTAGAAACTTTGCATGAATACGTTGAGCTATATTCGATCTTCTCGTAAAATTATGTTGAACATGTCAGAGAATTGATGATTTTCAACATCGATTGTATAAATTGTAAGTTGCGTAAAACATGTATATAGAAAACATGAGGTTCCGTAAACAGCTCCGACATAAATTCATTGTGATACTATATCTTGGAAAGAAAAAATGTATGTCTACATTGGCACATATTCTATAAAATGATCTAGGACATTATCTGTTTTTTTTTTGTTTTTTTTGCAGACAGTTTTGATGTTATCGATTGAGAACATTGACCTTTCTTTCAGTTACACAAATGAGATGTTAACTTAAAATCAATAGTCTATCAATCAATAGTTAACAAAAATAAACATTGACCCATTAATTACCCATTAATTATTACATCTTTGCATCTAAAATGCAAATAACTTCAATACATTATTAATATAGATGCGCCATACATATCAAAGCTCGTTTGGTGATATTATTTCGAACCTCTGGGTTTTAAATTAAGATCTTTTTTCCTTTGTTGAAACGTTAAAAGAGTCAAATTTTAGTGATTAAAGTGTAGTTCCGAAATGACAAAGTATATTCACGCCCAATATTTTATAAGAAATTAGAAAACACAGAAAACTAGGAATAAACTCCTGCTTCAGCTATTGTTTTCGTCTCTTTAATTAATAACCATGGCCTGTTATTGCGATGAAAATGAAACTTCTTGCTCGAGCGGAAAGTGGTCTGCGGTGAGGGACCGGCGTTCGCTTGACGAGGACGAACAGCACCTGTGGGCAGTGCGCGTTTGTCAGCACCTGTCCTCAGCGACGAGTGAGCATTCTGCCGCGTGAGGACGCACGCAGGTGTGGCAAATGTGACGAGCGAGAGGATGATGGAGGAGGAGGACACGGTGAGGAGAGAAGTGTGAAATGGAGAATGCTTGGAGAATGCTGCTGCTGCGGATGATCAGGAGATGTGGGAGAGATCAGTCAAGTGACGAAACAGCGGATTGCGGTCGGTGACTGAGGTGGACTCGGAGGAGAGCGTCGGAACGCTTCAGATACGAAGTGCGAAGTAGATTGGATCCTTTGGATGGACGCATGTGTGAGAGTTTGACATGGCTGTAGATCTGTTTGGATGATTCATTGTGTACGTATTTGTAAGAAGAAATAAAAGTTATGAAGTGGATATTGATTTAAAGCTACGATCGAAAAAAAAGGAATCGATGAGAAGAAGTCATTTGAAATTTTTCTAGTTTAAAGATTCATTTTAAAACGAAGTGAATCTTTGGACTTAAGAATGATATAAGAAACTCCAAAATAATCAAATTTTACAATATTTGTGTAGTACATGATTCAACATGAAATTGCTAAGTTCAATTAATAGTTATGAACTGCCGACAGGCGCTGTTCGTCCTCGTCAAGCGAACGCCGGTCCCTCACCGCAGACCACTTTCCGCTCGAGCAAGAAGTTTCATTTTCATCGCAATAACAGGCCATGGTTCTTAATTAAAGAAAACAATAGCTGAAGCAGGAGTTACAATTTCTTTCGTTTCACAAAGTCAATTAACCTGATAAAGACTTTGTGACTTTGAGAAGTTGAAACGTTGTGGGAAATTGTAAATAAAAATTGTCTACGAAAAAAGTCGTAAAGTATAAATTATTAAATAAATTAATAAACGTAAATAAAATTAATTTATTAACAGGAGTTTTTATCGATAGAGCGCTGAGATTTAGATTGTACAGTTAGGGTTTTATTTAGACCATAACTTCCAGACTGACTAAAAGTCGTAAAAATGAGGATTACATTTCAATATACATTAAGAACAGAGATTTTTGCATGATAAATTGAAAGACGTCATGCTTTGATAATGTTGCTAAAGCACCACAATTACCAAGAGATTTTTGTCCAGAACCGTTTTTCGAAACATAACAATCTTCTTTATACTCGTGTATCAAACAAATGGGCAATCCAAATACAATATATTTCTTCAGACAACAAATGGGCTATTCCTTCCTACGTCGAGTATTACCATTTATATACGCCATATTTCCTAAAATAGTAATTTGTTGCGTACATGTAAGTTATACAACATATCAACAGTGATGTGTATTACCGAAAATTTCGTGTAATGATTTTCTCCATAATACTCGCGATTCTTAATCGCGGCAATTTTCTCCTGCTATCAAAAGCGAATGGTCAAATGAAAACAGAAGTATTTTCTTCTAGAGGAGTATTAAATGATTAGTGAGGTACATCCCATATAGACAACATTTTTCTTACAGTTTTTATTTACCTACCAAATAAACGTTGCGTTACTTTTGCTAACTTCTTTAAATGCCACTTTCTCAAATATTATTGCTGTTACAGAAAATGGTATAATGTATACAACCCAAATCGACTCGTCGAAAAACCTGAAAATTGGAAATATACTGGCCTAAAATTGTTTAGGAATTTGTTTTTTCTTTTAAGCGTTTTGTTACACGAGTTCCTCCTCATCTATTTTTCTATGTTATTATACCATATTGCATCGATGGTAATGTATGTGTAGCAAGAGTCTCTACACACCAATCGAGATCCTTTTTATTCATAAGGCCAGTATCAATCCAACATCTTTTTTGAGTGGACTGCCTCAAGTACAAATGTCTAAATGTCTTTCTTCCTCTGTACATGTCGAAAGGTTGATAAGAGTTAAGTGAATGAAAAAAGTCCTCTAAATAAATGATAGTGAAATCTCTCCATTAAAAAAAGTAATTTAAGATTTACGACCTTATGATGGATTAATTAAACTTAACGACCTTTTTCGTAGACAATTTTAATTTACAGTTTCTCACAACATTTCGACATGAAAACTTATACATGCTACTAGTTGTCGAAAGACACAATTTTAGAAACTCTCAATACGTACGATTTGAGAAACTCTCTTCTCTGGCCATATGCAAAAATTGCTATACTAAGAACAACTTAAAACTTTCCCATCTCCTTCTTGAATGTTAAGAACTCGAAATTTATTGCAACATACATCGCACCAAGTAGACTTTATTTTTCTTCCTTTTCTGAAAATTATTATTTTTACATCTTTCTGCTCATCAAAATACATAGTTAACAAATTCAATAAACGAATTTTAGAATATTTTTTTGTGGGGCTTTAGGGCTCGTCAATATCGAGGTCATTAGAGCCCCCTTTTTTTAGAATAATGAACCATAGTCTGCATATTACTGCCATATTGTTTCAGACATTGCGCTTATTAGACTTCTTAAAAAGATGTCATTTAAAAAACATTAAAATTTAGTTTTTTGTGCATAATTCCACAGACAAATGATTGCGTGTTCTTTTCTTCCCATAGATGCATAATTCCTCTTCATGCAAAAATTTTACTCTTCGTTGTTTTCTGCGTTCTTGATGCCTTGGTGTAATATTTGTTAATTCATTATACTTATGTTATCACAATCGCAGATACAAAACAAAACTACAACGGACGCCGAATTCTCTTTTCCAGTTGCATGTTGTTATCAATGCGCTGGAGTTGGTGATTCAATGTTGCTAATTTTTCTCTTCCATCCCCAAAGTGAGAGTTAAATTTTCCGTTTATATCATGCTTCATCCTGCATGTAAACTCTTGGCGATTATTGTCTGTTGACGCAAGATGTAGGTGGTAGAGATTGTAAAGAAACAGCTGCCTTTGGCGTATCTACTCGTCTATTGAGCATTGTACCTGTACTCATTTGTGTTTTCCGTCAGTTTTAAGGCTCAACGCAATTTTACTCTAAGGTAAATTTTCGTCATGGAATAATCATCTATGTTTTTGAGTATAGTTGGGCTGAAAATATCTTATTGGGAAACCTAGGGTTACAAATTGATTTATGAAATTTTAAAACCATAGTTTGATTTTACTGCAGAAAATTTAAAGTATTTTACAGTTTCTTTTTGCATACGTACATAGACATGGTTCTTTTTAAGTCAAAAAAGTTATATTTCCTACAAATAATAGACGGTGTGATGAAATGTAAATTTTGATTCATTTATTCATTGCAAGAAATTAATTGTGATCGATTCAGCGACGGAATCATGTAAGCCATTTCTGAATAGAACCCCTATGTGTCAACATCCTTTTCCACCCGTAGGATATTAATAAGTTGATTATCTGATCCTTCTTGTTTGCTGAATAATTTCCTACAAATATTGGTGAATATGAGTTTATTTTTAATTTTTGGAAGAAAAATTGGTTGTATTGCAGACAGACTGCTTATTTAGATGAGTTGTTGAGGAGTGATGTACAAATTACGATAATTGCTGGTCGGAGAATTATTCCACCCTTTTATTAAAAACGACATAACATTACTTTTAAAAACTTGCCATGAACATTTTTGAATTTGCAATGTCATGAATATCATTATATTTGAATATTAACCCATTATCTTGTTCATTTCCTAATAATGTATGATTACTTCATCGTTTAATGTCAGAAAGCGTTGACTGAACAGTAAGGTGACTTCTCTTTCTTAATCAAAACACTCAATATTACTAATCATGTCGAATTTTCACTACTACTTCCAGTAATGGACACTCTATTCTAAGGTTTACATATTTTTCTTGATCAAACCAAGAGAATGTACTTATTTTAACGAGATATGCGATCTCCCATCTCAATCTTTCCCTGATTCCTTCTTTTTGTAAATTTCTTTAACGAGGTTGCGGGAATCTGGCCCCAATATTCCATTTCAAGGCATATTAATAATGAAGACTTCATATTTTTATTATACCTTATAACGAAAGCAAGTTACACGAAAGTGAGACATGAAGAAAGGAGCAGGTCGTACAGAGTCTGGAGAAACTGGTAGAGGGTACAGAGACATGGTTTGTTGACGTCCCCTGCAGATGACAAAATGTTTCTCGGTGAATCAAACTGCTTTGTACTCAAGATGACAGCGTAGTGTTGTATTTTCCTTGAATTGAGTGAGATAAAAATGAAGCAAACGTAAATCATCTTCCATTATTTAAATCATTTTATTCCTAAGCGGAAAATTATATATATATATATATATATAGCGCCACACTATAAAGTTTGTTCAGCGTCTCAAATAAAATGTTATTCACTAGTGTTTTGGCTTTCGAACCAGACGCTGGACGGAAATTTCGACAACAGGTTAACTAGTTCGAAAATGCTGACAGGAAAAACATCAGATCATTAGAGGATAAGATTGGATATGAGGAATAACTCACAGAGAGAACGGAAATTTGCGGAAGGTCGATTCGGAGAATTTTGTTGCACAATTAAACATTGTGGACTTGGTGGAAATGGGGGTTAAGAAGTTGTAGATCGATAAGTTTCAAATAAACCTAATAAAAATGTTTTGCAAATGAGAATCGGACGCGAAATGACATTTTATACCTGGACAACCGTGGTGAAACCCAGTAATATCCGCTTTAAAAGGAGCGAGTTTACAAGCACGAAGAAAATTTCAGAAACTACGACTGACGGAACATGATACTAAGGATGCAGAAAGGAAATACATGACAGTACTAGGTGAAAAAGATGCAATACGGGACATCAACGAAGACACTTGAAACACTTTTTATGTGCACATTTTGGAAGAAATAATATGGAGTATTTCGTTCACTATAGCACTTACAAAAGTAAAAAAGAAGGAAATCAGGAACACAATAAAAGTGTGTGACTAAATAACAACCACTTGGAGGAATGGCTGAGAAAAGCGTTTGGAAACAATGTTGTTTCAAGACGAAGAGCAATTTTAGCATGAAATTGACTGTTAGGGAAGACAAAGGTCACGAAATTACAGGAGATGAACCGCGGTAGACTTATTTATATTGGGTAAACGCTGAGGGTGTGATTTGAGCAGTAACGAAATCATACTGAAGAGTTGGTGAACACTTGTTGAAAATGATAAGCAGATGCTTGATATATGATTTTTTTCCTGCGCAATGGAAGATGAAGGTGCGTGTTTTCATGAAAAGGGGCTTAAGATACCCGGGAGATAGAAACTCGCACCGTCCAATAAGTCTGCTTGCCTGTTATGGAAATTTTTTTCAAAAGATTATCATAAACCGGCTGGAGAAAATAATTATTTATATGATGCGCAATACGACATCTCTAAGGGGTTATCAAAGAACGACTTACTTTCAGTTCAAGAAATGATTAATTATGTTATGTTGAATGAAAATGGAAAATCTCTGTTCGGTTTCCCATTTGTCCCGACTTGAACAGTACGAGTTTTCATCTTCCACGTCTCTTAATTCCCCTTTTATGAAAACACACACCTCTATCTTCCAATGCGTAGGAAAAAATTTTTTTTTATGCATCTGTTTATCAACTGCAACAATTATTCCCCATTTTTGCAGTATGATTTTGTAACTGTTAATCTGTTTCAACTGTTAACTGATAATTTCATTAATCTGTTACCTAGCGGTGAGGTTAGTCGCAATTTAGGAGATTTCTGTATATTAACAAATTGTATTGAAAAGAGGACAGCTAAATATCTGTTTGCATTACTTATAGATTTTAATAGTTTCCAGTGACGTTCAATGAGGGTTATTTCAATGTTGAACTTTATCTGCACACTATAACTATAGATTATTTTCATAGTAGATATTCATTCAGAGAAAATTAAAATGAGTCACTTGGAAAGGGTGTTCAATGAGCTCATATATTTTGGAATTTGGTGTCGTTTCTTAATCAGTTTTTAATACGAAATCGACTGGTGGGTTTTGGGGGCAATTCGCCACTAACGTGTAAAAAGTGTTCTTTTAAAATATTGACATAGGGTTCGTATAGCACATGTGTGCAATATGAACAACGTGTCGGAACCCTTATACTTTGTCGAGATAACATATTGTGATCGACTTATACTTTGTGATCGATTGACGTACACACATGCAAGTTTTGTTCTCACTTTTTTCAAAAGTTTCTAAAAAGGAGGTAGGAAAAACTTTCGAGATTAGGTGGGCCTCCGATATCTTATGTGAGAATTTGACAAACCGATGAATCGAAGAACGTATGAAAGAACACGTGAAAGAGGTACATTTTTTAAGACTAAATTCATGTTATGATTTTGATGAAGACATAACGAAAGAAAAAAGAAAAAAAACACGGTTTTCGAACTTTCGAGCGAAAGACACTTTAAATGAAACTGGTTCTGATGGAAAAGAGTCCATCAACATCCATCTTGTTACTTCACATTGTTCAGTAGTGAACTTTGTTTGGTCGATTTGTAGATAGGCTATACAGTAAAAATACACGTATCATCAAATTCATTGCCTGTAATCCGTTCATTATTAATCATCTGAATTGTACTCATAGCCTACATAAAAAACACAAGTCAAATTAAATTGTACAAATCATGTGAAGAATACAATGGTATGAAACAATTGTGTGATATAATTACGTTATCTGTTAGTATCTTTTGTGTCTAATTTCAATCATAATTTTTTTTCTCATGTGAATGGCGTAATTTTCATACGAGGATATAGATAATTTGGTATATATACGTACTAGCTGATAACCCGGCGTTGTCTGGGATTTTTCGTTTATAATCTTATTTTGTTCAGGAAAAAATGAAATCCATCTATATTGTAAGGTCAAAACGCTTTTACTTACTAGTTTTTAAGAATATGTACAGCATCCTAATTTTTCAAATTCATAATAATACAAATTTAATACAAAACTCGACTGTGTGCATTACATTGTGTGCGAGCTTCTGAGGCATGACATCCACCATTTCATTAAAATTCTTGTAAAGTACACTATATTCGTTGAAGTTTTACGATTGATGGACGGTTTTTTTATCTTTGTTAACAAGTTGCTGAAAACAAGTATTCCATTAAATTTGATGATGATTGATTTTTTACTTCATTAATTACTCTCTGAAATTGAAGTACTTCAACACTTCTATTTTTCATAATGTTTTTTCGATAATTTAAATTACCCTTAGTAGATTGATATGTGCTGTCGCGGACTTTTTTGTAGAACTCTTCGAGGCGAACAATATTACCACTCAAAGGAGTCATCTATCTCTAACCGTTTAGGCAGCGTAAGTGAATATGACCGATTCCCCCCCCCCCC
>NNCF01131959.1:106569-130408 GCA_002313205.1 Laupala kohalensis | reverse complement strand
CCCCCCCCCCCGCGATATCGACATTTTTCTTAAACTTCTTTTTTATCTTTCTTTTCATACATTTAGAAAATAAAAGCTAATCTATGTTCATCCAGGGCATCTTAACTATCTTCTTGCCAAATTTCATCACAATCGGTTTTCTAGTTTAGTCGTAATTAAGTAACAAGCAGACAGACACGCTTTCGCATTACGCATTTATATATTAGTAAGGATATCTATAATTAGTTTATTATCATCCACGTGGTCATACGCAGTTTGTAACTGCTTTTTTGACAAAGTTTATTTATTTAGTACAACCTGCAATTAATTGTTGTATTATAGTACACACTATAGAAGCTGGTCACTGGCACGGACCTATGAAACAAGGAATTGAGTATAAGGTGGTAAAAAATAACAATTTTTAAAAGATATTACACAGATGAGTGAAATACTTGACCGAAACAATTTTACAATTAAAATTCTTAATCTTCATTGAGACGATTCATTAGATTTCGTCCCATGAACCAAGCAGAGATTTGAATTTATATTGTTGTATTTGTAAATGGGAAATGTAGCGTGCTGTTGAAGCTTATCTACATGGAGCGATAGGAGTAAGTTGGGTGGTAGGTCATTGTTAGTGGGTGGGTCGGTTAGTTGGGTTTACAAACAACTTGACCCACTTGGAGGGGTTAGTAGAAGTAGTTAGTAATACTTAGAGTTATGAGGAGTAATAGTTAGGAGGAGCTGGATAGAGGAGGAAGGTTTGCTTTCAGTAGTCACATCTATATAAACTGGGACATTAATGTGAAAAGCCACAAATTTTCTGGCCCCATTGAGAATCGAACCCGAGATGACTAGGTGATGAGCAACAACACTGCCACCTGAGCCACCGGTGGGGCATAGATTTGAACTGTGCGTCGGTGAGACAAGTGACGTGACAGAGAATGTGCTGGAAAGCGGTCTTCGTACTTCCTGGAAGATTTCGGTCGAATATTGTAGAAGAACCGAAGAACCAACGAGAGAGTTCAAACGTCAAAATATCTCAATTAGAATGAAGGAGCCGATCAGAAAATGTTTTTAAAAGCAAACTAGCTAGAAATCAGAATATAAGCATGGATGGAAAGGACGCCATTCCGATACGGAGACGCGTGCTGGTAATACGTTAAGACATTCTAGTGTGATAACTTTCACAGTCTCAAGAATTATTTCGACTGTTCTACGCTTAACAAGAGGTAATTACATTATTCGTCAGATTATAAAATTAATTGTAAAATAATTTGTTGAAAATATGAATATTAGTTCATAAATTCGTTACGTAAAGAATAATGTTAGAAGTCATGTAGTGATGTAAAAAATTGAATTTCATTTTAGTCATCGGTACGACCATCAATATTATCATCATGGTGTGCATCCATTGAAATGAGTCATCATCATAATATTAATTGAAGGATGAAATTTCTCAGAGTACGCGCGAATATTTTCGTTAAGGTGTAGCAGATCTTAGCAGTGCTGTGAGTACTAAACGAGTAATTACGTGAGAGAAACGTACGGGCATTGGTCACTAAGTAGATACCAGAAGATTTAAACGATATGTTTAGTACTGTTGACGTTCTCATAAAATTTAGAAGGCGGCGTCTTTCACCTGCGTCCTTACTAGCCGAATTTTACAATTCGAATGACACAACGCTCTATACGGTGGATAGCTCCACTCGAGAGGTAATTTTAAACGATCGATAGGTGAGCGGATAATCATTATCGGGGCGAGCGAACTTCAAATATTGATGCTGAGGAGGTAGCCAAGAATTTTAATTGTATTAAATATTTCGGTCAAGTACAAGTTCACCCAATTGTGTAATTTCTTAAATAAATTATTTTTTATCACCTTATTCTCAATTTCTTGTTTTATTAGTTTAATTTTTATCCAGTCATCAGCATCAATAGTGTGTACTATAATACAACAATTAATTGTAGTATGTAGTACACTATAGGCAGACGGGTATATACTCATTTTTTTTAAACTGAATAACCTTATGTTAGTTTCTTTTTTGTCTTACATTAATTACCTCATTATTTGAAAAAAACAAAAACAAAACAAGAACGATAATATAAACGAATCAGAAAATAAGTACAAAAGTAACTCTTAAATTAGAAAAAATTCTGGAATGAACCCCAGTCAACTTTCCATTTACAATTCATAATAAAAACTCATGGAACTAAACACTCAACAAAACACTAAAAATTTAATAAAATTTTAAAAAACACTTCAAAAAGGAAGTAACAATATACTGAAAATATTAAACAAGATAACATATTTCTTAGATCAACCGGATGCAAAATATGTATATATATCATGAATTATCTTTCACGTTAAACTATTTGGAATGACCATATTTGCAGATTAAAATAAAGCACCTCCAACATTTTTTGCGAAATAATTTTTCGTTGTATCTCGTAAACAGTGCGACGTACAGGAATGCTGTTTAGCAATCTGTACCCAGAATTAACTAACCAATCAAAATGCTTCTATGCATAATTTCAAAATTTTGAATATTAAGAAACCGGAAGTCAAGCGTGGTGTGTAAAAGAACTCGGAATAAGTTGTCCAGAAACAGGTTTCTATTCCCAATGCAATCAAAGTAAAATATCAAGTTTTGTTTCAATACATCAATGTATAAGTAAGTTATCGGGGGAACAAAATTATTAACATACTGTAACATTTTATCATAAATGGTGTAGTGGGTAATACCACTTTACTTACCTAGCCCACGCAGATACTTCTGCATAACACCTAGATATTTAAAATTTAATAGGTCGGGGTTCGTCCCTTTTTAAAGAACGTGAAACACACATACTTCCCTAGAAAAGGAAAACAAAACAGGTGAAATTGGTTTAATTATTTATTCTATCAAAATTACACATTTTCCTTACCCACTAATATTTCACGTGCAAGCACTTCCCCAACATATACCATTTAAATGTTCCCCCAAAATCACAATTACAATATATAATGCTTGATTACTCTCTTTATGAAATTATAATGCTGACTATACAACTGTTGCAATCAACGATCAATTATACAATTGAGATTATGATTTTTCTATGATGAATGTCTTTCTTCAATGACCTTGTCAATAAACGTTCTTTATTGCTACAAGAGTCTATGGCGAATAACAGAAACACAGTTCGATTCACTGATTCTTCTCGCAGCGAATAGTAAACAAAACACTGGACGCAGTCAGTCAGTAATTACCCAACAATAGTACTTCAAGATGGACCATCAGTTGCCAAAACGTAGTGGTGTGAGGTCAGCACACCCCATCTCAGACCCTACCATTCATGGTTACCGCCATAGTTCTCCCATTTATCCGAGTCAGAGGTTGACGACCCTCCGCACAGTATAAATGACGCCATGCCCGTCGTTCCTTCCGTTTCAAATGACGAAGACACCGCACTTGATGACATTTATCAAAGTTCATAACTATTTGAAGTTCAGTTGACGAGTTTATATTTCACGACTGGGAACTTTAGCGAAACATCGAACGAAACTCGCACCGACTACTTATGATGAAATATTGCTTGTTCGAATTCTAATTAAAGTTGCTCGTAGCATACCGGCTGCCGAAACTTGTAACTGATCAGCTGCGTAAGTTAAAAAATTATCAAAGTTCTTTAAAGTTGTGATCAACTCAAGCAGAGTGATCAACAAGTGAACTACTCGTAATGAAACATAATAACGACATGAACATAATAACATAATGAAGTCAACAAAATCGTGAACATAGTACTGAACGATATTAATAAACAAGTGGCAAACTGAAGTCACGGATATGATCTGCTGTGATCTACTGACGTGATGTTCCGCCCGATTTGTCCTGCCCGATGTGTGTTGTCTCTTGATTAAGTAACTTCGCCCCCACTCGGTGCCCTGAAGTTTGAGATAACGCTCCTTCCTGTGTGACGTTATATATTATTTTTCACCAATAATGGTTATTTTTTTCACTCCACTTGGAGTACTTCTGATTGGTTGCCCTCATGTGACGTATGTTCACTACTGGCCAATCGCCACGCCCGTTTTATATGGTTTTTTCCTTGTCTCTGAACCTAGTGTTTTTCTACTAGTTTGTTTTCTGCTGCACTTGCCAGACTCGCGTCCCTAATCTTTTCTCGAGGTGATATTTAATTTTGACAGTCCCTAATTTTTATTCTCCTTGTTCTCGCTCACGACACTTTATTCCAGAGTGTCTGACCCATATCTGTGACACTCCTTAACTTAATAAACCCTACAACACTTCTTCCGCAGATGTTTATGGCCCTACATTGTTTCTGCGCTTCGTCACCCAGTTTCTATTAAAGCCCTGTGAGCTCGTGGCTCGTTAGTCAAACAGCGATTCTGCACCCTTCTAACATCCATCGTTCATCAGTCTAGATAAAAGGACTCCCCAACAATCCCCATTCATACCCTGGACAACTTTCCATATTTTTATTTATAACTCCACACGTGTTCCCGGATCTGTCAGCGATCATACCCGAACCTCCTTTCGAAATATCTAAAGTAATTTTCCATATGCCCTTTCAGTTTAAATTTTGACAACGCGTCTGGTAAATTTACTTCACAGCCATTAGTTTCCTTTTCGTTCTTCAACCCCCAGCAAAATAACTCGTAGCACGCCTGGGCACTTAACTGGAGTTATTTATAACCTCATTCCAAAAGGGAAAGCCCAGAACCTTCGAAGAACCATTTTCCACTCAATTTTGTTCCTTTCTCTGGGTCACACCGCGTACCCCATCTTCTCTGTCAAATCTGCGCGCCCCATAACAAAACTTTTATTATTCTTTTCTTCTAATAATTTTTAAAATAAACGTATTAAAAAGTAAGAAATTAATTATTCCTTACAATACATACATACTACATTGGACATCATCGCCAAAATTTGAAAATAGACTCTCCTGGAGCCAATTAGCAAAGATACAAAGTGATCTCAAAATTTTTTTCGACCGATTACAGTACTTCCCTTACACACTATGTAATTGGAAGGTAAAAAAGGAACAGAAGTAAATGAAATAAATAGCTAGAGCTTGTGAAATGTTTTTCTGCTATGGTATTGTTACACGAGGTATACGATTTGAATGAAAATAATATTAATTGGTTACAGTGTTTGATGTTTTGGTATTGCGGCTTTGGAAATTCGTCCTTTTCTTAATTATTTTTCATTTGTTTCCTTCGAGTTTCTTCAATTTTCAGGCCTCTCCATGACGATACAACTTGCGTTGTAACAACCGCTCCACAATTTTGCGTTGTAAAATTCTGCGTGGGGTTTTGTAAACAAACTGTGTCAATTTCCCCGACATTTTCATATTTCGTAAGCGCTTCGTAGTTAATTCTCGCAAAAATGGCTACGTCGAATGGTTTTCTACCGGGAGTCATCCGACTCGTTTAGATAGACATGGTGGCTAGATATATCGATCGGTTAGAAAAAACTCGGTTATTTACTCGCTCAGCAAATTCCCAGCATATAGTTGACGAATGGTGAAATATCTCAGAATTATTTCTGTATTTTTGCTGCGTAAACAACGATGTCGTGTTTCACTCACCCGTAATCGCAGACAGTTTCATGAAGGTGATGGTCACACATTTCGATGAAGGTCACAAGTACATTTCGAAAAGAAATTGCCGTCATTAGAAAGGTAAATATTACTACACCTGATAGAATGTTACAAAACTGTGTCCACCGACGTCTTACAGGTGATAGCAGGGATATTACCCATCGACCTACATGCGCAAATAGTTAAATACAGGCAGATATTGAAAGAGAAGGGACAAATAGAACAATGGCGACATATCAAAGGTGGAAGGAGGAAACTATGAATATTTACTGCAAGGATGGAAAAATCAGTGGAACACAACAGATAATGGACGAGTGACTTATGATTATATTAAGGACGTAACATTTGTGCAGAAGAATAGGAAATAGTTTAAACCAAGTAAAACACTTCTGGAATTTATGACAGAACATGTGGATTTCCGCGTGTATTTGGCGCGAATAGGAAAGGCGCAAGAGAAGAGGTGTACATGTGGAAAAGAGCGAGAGACACCGCATCATGTGCCATGAGATTGTGCGATATACGCAGAGGACAGAGATAGGTTTACTCGACAATATACGCGTCAGGATGTAATTGACACGAGAGAGAAAAGTAAGTCAGTAGAAACAAAGACGAAGAGTATTAAATAAAGTATGGTACGAAGAGCAGAACGGTAGAAGAATAAACAGAAGACCAGATACTGAGAGATTCCCGTATTGCTATAGCTAAGGAGACGGGATGACCAAGGACCAAAGGAAATAAATGAAAATAAATAAAAAGTACTTTAGTCAAGGGTATCGTTTTCAGTGAATAAAATTGTGGAAATGGAAAGTATAAAATTTTTAAGTTCAAATGTATTAACGAGAGTATATATCAATTTTATTAAAACTGTATATATTGTGTCAGTAAAATATTGTTTTCAGTATTGTTAAAATATTTTTATGGTTTGCGTACTTTTTGTTTTATGTTTTCTCAATTTGATCAAAGCTTTTATGTCAAATACTTTTTCGTCTATGTTAATATTTAAAATAAGGTTTCTTCTCTGTTCTTAATTTCGTCTATTTATTTTACTGACAAGTCCTCAGTGCAAATTTATTTTTCTGTGGTGTACAATTTTTGTGTAATATATTTCATATATTATTTGGTGTAATATATTCTGCAATAACATATCGTTTCTTGGGATTTACGTTGTTCAGCTAACGTTTCGACCATCGTACTGTGGACTTCTTCGGAGTAATTAGCTTTTTATATTTCGACGTGGCGCCACCTGGACAACCTAAGTCCCATCGACTTCAGTCGCAGAAACCTTCGCAATCATATATTTTCTTGTCCTAATTGATCACGATCCTTAGATAGACGAGGTGGAATTCATGATCAGACAGGAAACAAATTATTTGACAGCTACTTCCAACGAACTAAAAGAACTGGCGAAAGTCGGAATCTTTTATAATTCAATGGTAAATAAACATTTGATTAACCTTTATATTATGTTTAATATAAAATAAGGAAGCATGGTTGCATCATCTTGAAAATAGTCTGTCTAGATTTCATTTACTCGCTTCAAATTATATTAAACTAACAGAACTATCCAGCGTTGACCGGAATTTGAAAATAAACTTAAAACTATCATTACTGGAAATTCAAAATTTTAAAACAACTCAGAAATGAAAAAATAAAAAATAAATATGTGCATGGTAGCTGGTAACATCTTATAACATGCTATGTTTTCGTGGCTCTGCTCGTTAACTAATAGGCAACATACATCTGTCTCATGTTGTTTCAGTTGATCATACTTGAGTTGTGACGGACATCAGTTCCAATTAAACATCGGAAAACGATTCTAACAATAATAATCTGGTACACTTCTATTGCTAAGTGTCATTATACCTCCTCCCTATAGTGCTTAAACTTTACTTACTCCATAATAATTTTAAAACGTTACGTAGAAACTAGTTCCAAACAACACAGTGTTAGGAAACATTCTCATTTTTTATACACACTTTCCTTACTGATTAACTGATTAATAATTTAATCGTTTAATCAGCCGCCCTCCACTTTTTTAAGAAAATATAAAAAAATATTTTAACTGTCTAAAACTGGGAATTATAAAAAAATACACCATCCTTGATGTGGTAATCATCTATTGTCTTTCCCTTTATTTATTTCATTATTTAAATCATGCATAGTGGAAATATGCAGAAAATGTCATGTTAATGAAAATTTTCAATATTTTTTTGCCGTCCCTCTTTACTTCTGATTCCCAATCGCCGCTACTGCTAGCAGATCTACCCGAAGTTGCCCGGGATTTGAAAGGAAAATGAAAATAATTTTTTTACAGTACAATCAAAATTTTAAAACAATTCTCAAATAAAACATAAAAATAAAAAGATATTTATTTTCATTGTTAAACATACATACAAAACATAACTTCAACATCCAAAGAAAAATTGGTACTGTGAATTGAAATTTTTACCCCACAGAAATATTAAAACATTTATTAACACGTTTGAATTTTTAGCTCGTTTTGCCCGGCGTTGTCCGGGATTATTATATATAGCATTTTTAATTCACGCTATAGGCTCCATATTTCCCTACTTTCGTGACATTAAAATTTCATTATTGTTTATTTCATATATTAAATACCACGAATAAAATCTACAAAATAGTCATAGTTTTCAATTTTTAATGCTCATACGTAATTACGAATTATTTGAAACTCCAGGTAGAAGGAACATACACTTTACACAGAACGCATGATAAACAATTCTCTTAGTTATGATCTCAAAATTCTAAGGTTTTCATTTGACTGTTAGGCTATGCACTTGTAAACAATGTTCTCCGCAGTCTTCACGTAATGCTGCTTCTACGATTCGGTCGCGTAGATTGTACTACGTTTTGTGGATTGTCCGCCTCGCGTAACGTAATCGAACTCTGACGAACACATCAGTAATCTTCATAGTAAACAGTTATGCAAGTGAAAATTCACATCGTCTGATAAGCAGCTAATTTTGTTTATCTGCTCTTGTACTTCATCAATATTGACCATGCTTTGCATTTTACTTTCAATAACCTGATTTCCATGCCACAGACTCCATAGTATTCACTTTTATTTGTATAGATTTCATCAGATCTTCCATTAATTGATTGAAACACACTTGAGGAAAAAGAAGTGCACACCTTTTGATTATACTCAATTTTCCGTTGGAAAATAGAATAGCAACGGTCATTGTTCGACTGATTACGTACTATTTTAAACACAATTGATAAGTTGTCATTCAAGCTTTTCCATGCTGGCGTCGCAGGCGTGATTCCTCACCTCAATTTTAAGTTGGGTTAGCAAGTAATACGCTTAGTATGATAGTTGCTAATGAACCGCTCGGAATATGTATCTGCTTTCACATGAATTTTATTACTGTCACTCGCGCCCCGAATTTCTTTCACGATTTGTTGCCTATGAACCGCTCTGATGCGATCGACTACCAATACAAGGCACCGCTTCACGATGGCTTCACTGATGGAAGTCTCTACGTGATTCGCATATTGTCTATGGAGGAAAGATACGTTACAAAATCTGCACGGGTTCAGAGCGAGATGATTCGACGTCTTGGGCTCCGATAGGCCGGGGGAGAGGACGTCCTGGAGGATGACTCGAGAAACGTGACCTGATTTATTTCTGTGACGACATAATCAATACGAAACTCACATGGAAATATACATACTACTGAAACAAAAGCTAGAAAATAGTCAAATTCAAAGGAATTAATATAGATTTCCTTAAAAGATTACACATGTATGGGATACAAGTCAAGTTACGACTGCTAGTATCTCTCCAAAAGTTTTAACATTCACATAATTTTTCCGATGACTGTAGAATCATAGAAATAAATCGTATTAAATGATTTACGTGATGCAATTTCTCTCACGTAATACACAATACTTCACAACTTATTATCATATGACACGCGGAGAGCAAAAGTGGAGCATGTCCAAAATTGACACATTTGAGAAAATCGTTTTTTTGTACACAACATAAAGTCGTTTTTCCAGAGGCAAAGAAGAGTTAGTATATCATTCTCTTCTTTCTCTTTGGATTAGCGCTCTCCTCCTGCTCTTATTAATTCGCTCCCTTCTTCAATGCGGTAGCGAAGTAAGTCCATGTTATAAATGGTTTTAATACAGATGGATTTAATATGAAGAAACTAATGAAGACACTGATACTAAAATTTTGGAGAGATCGGAGATAAGTCAATCAACCAGGATAATTCAACCAAATATGAAAAGTAAATGTAAAATTCAAATTTATGGATATATCTGGACTAATCGTCTTTAAATATGTTGTAAAACGTAGGATAGGAAAGTGAACTATAGTTGACCCACGTATTTCGTTTCAAGATTTCGCAGTTTCAATATAGTTCTTTATGCCACTACAAATTAATTCCATAGAAAAGTGGATGATAGTAGTTGGATTAAATTCATTTTTCAGGAATATCTGATAGAAGTACACTAAGGGGGTGTAAAGGAAGTAGGCATGAAGTTGTATGCACGAGAAATGTAATGAAGAATGTGGCAATTCTGGCGAACACTACGAGAAAAGAAAGATACAGGGAATTAAACATATACATGACGTGAAAAGAAAAGGAATTAAATCCGTCTCTTAATATATTAAAGATTTTAAACTGTCAATGTAGAATGAAGTTGCCATTTAAAATTCAATATTTTCATAATTACTGTTTATATTTGTTACATTAATAACTATATATTAACTATCCTTTACTGAAGTAACCATCTCACCTTTAAGTCTGTTAAGAACATAAATATTTTTAGTTCTGGTTTTTTAAATTCTTTTTGTCCAAACCATGCTTTTGGACTTACCTTTCTTATGTTCTGCACGTCTCATTTGTAACTGTCAGTGCAGAACACTTGTTAAATCCATTTATTTATCTTTTGTAAAAACTACTTTGTAATGTAATCTGAAATTAAATATATTCAGTATTAAAAGATAGGTGTTTTTCCTACATAAGTGACTATCTCACAAGTAAATACGTTGAGAACATTCTTTTTTTTCTGTTATTTATACATCTTGCATTTCTCCAAATCATGTATTTGGTATTTTGGTTCTTCTGCTCTGCACACCTCATATAACATATTAATCATCACATATCAATAGTCACATAAAGATTAGCTTCACTGAAATATTATCAGTATTTAAACGATACTTTTGGAGGTGTGACTAGTGCAATTATTTCTCTATGATATAATATTATAACCATTTTTGAACTTTGGTGTCCGTCTAAGTTTATGTGTGCATTAGAAAAGGACTACAAAACTACTCAAAACACCAAATCAGGATGTGTTTTGTTGAACATACAATGTAGGATAAAGCTTCAGTTTCTTTTGACTGCGGGCTCTTTCTTGAGGATTCCTTAAATTTTCAAGTTATCGATGCCGAAGTAAGTTTGTAATTAATACAAATGACTAAAGAGAGGGCAATGCAAATTCGTAGTGTAAAAACAATCACGTCTTTTGCTGTCACAAGTGAGGCATCTAACACAACCCTCAAAATGCCAAATTAAAACAAATATATTTAAGGACAAACGGTCTAGAAATTCGCGGAAAACGAGATCTGAAACCCTGATTATAATAATTATATCTTCATGTTACCTTTTATTATCGCTGTTGAAGAAGTCATCATTTTTTTCATAATTAACCGAATTAAAAACTTGCATTCGTTGGGAGGCCCAATTTAAACAGAGGTAAGTTCTTATTCAGTACTTTCACTCGTGTTTGTCACTCATGAATATATTTCAACAAACGTGATTAGTACTAAACGTTTATAAATCGGCGTGCAAGTAAAAAGAAGCCAACTTTTTGGATAAATGACAATTAACGACGATTAGCTACCCCCATCACCACTACTATCTTGATGCGTCGTGTAAATGCCACGTGAGTAAAGCATAGAGAATATCATTAGAGAAGTTAAATGCCGTATTAAGTATTTAATAAGAGTAAAGTTCAAAACTTGACTAGTTATCGGAATATATAGAAAAGAAATACAAGCGAATCATTTCTCCGTGTGGTATGATAATTGGGAAAACGGAATTGTTCTTTAAAAATACTTATTTTTTATGAGAATTTTTATGATTACATATTATTTTTATGAGTATAATTTAGCGAAAGAGTTATTAAAATACATCTAATAAAAACAAAAAATCAATAGGCATGACCAATTACATAATGTAATTCTGACATTATGAAAATATGTTGCTTCCAAATATATAGTTTATAAATTAAAATCGACGTGAACCGACTCAACTATTTCAAATTTCTTTGATATCTTCTTCTGCAATTTGGTGCTTTTGCATTGCGCGTGGTTGTCCCGTAAACGGAACCATAATACAACCAAAAAAAACTGAAATATATCCGTAAAAAATTAAGTTTTTGAAGTGTGATATTTATCGAAAGATATTTAGCAATATTAAAGAATATAAATTTCAATATACGTGTACAATTATTATATGTTTAAAATTACAAAATATCGGAATATTTTATATCATAACCTCAACATTGTTTAGAAATAAATTTCTTTGTACGACATCGCTAAGGAGATAAATTAGATACAATCAATTTAGGGGATATTACAGTTGAAGAAGAATAGTACCTGAAGAGATTTCTTGCTTTGACTGCTCTGTTGCTGAATGGTGCTGATGTGTGCAAACGCTGTTCATATCGACCGATCACGTTGAAAAGAACCGGTAAAAGTAGAAGACGGCGGATTTTTTTGCTTTAAGTTCTTTCACTTGGCAAGTCCACCTGATCGTAAATCATGATATCATCCCTTCTTGCTCGTATATCACATCAGTAATATATCACATGTGAGGGCTATCTGAACGAGAAAGCTTGTGACCCAAGTTACCCTAACCGTCACATTTTAATGAGTTGAATTTTGTTGTGGTGACATAATCTGTTTGAAAGAAAATGAACAATGACCAGTGGCGTCAAGGAACGGAGAACGGAAACGAACTTGCGATCACCCGCGTGCTCAGAGATCAAAAACGCGATAACGATTTCTGTCATCTGGCAGCAGTATGGCGCTGACAATTTCTTTCGTGGTCGCTCCGACAACGCATTCCACAAGCTTCTGCGCAATAAAACTACGGAGTTCGTAGTAGCATCAAGGAAAGTTTCTAAAGGTGATTGGAACGCAAAACAATATATTTGTTTTGGTTATATGCAAATTCATTGCGTAGAAATGTAAAATAATAAAACTGTAAAAATTAAATAATGGAAACAAAAAACCAGAACTGAGAAAAAACCATAATACAGACTAATTGTCATAATATAGAAATACAAAATCTTAATACAGAAATATAAAATACTTTTTCATTCAGGTGCCTCCCACCTCAATCCTCTGATACACTGCTTGAATAACTTTCTGTTACCTTCGGCGTAATGTTATTAATGGCAGCAAGTGGAAGCAATAACTGAATGTTGCTTTTTGATAACCTACCTTATAGTCTAGGCCTTGTCAGTTTCATTAAGGAAGAACTGCTCACATATAAATTACCGAATATAGAAAACATCTAAGCTGCAAACTTATGAAATTGAGGATGTTTTACAGGATCCAAGGCTTTAAAAACTTTAATTTAATTTCGTTTTGGAACTAGATTTTTAAAGGTTTTTCGGTTAATAAATCAATGTTTCAATTGTAGCTTTTCACGTACATACTCCGGACTCACTGAAGAAAGGGAACTAAGTAATTGTAACTTCAGCTGCAGCACTTCAAAATATATTAACCTTTTAATAAAATCTCTCATAATTTTTCAAAGCATTGCAGAATTTATCAGTAACTAAAGTAGCACCCAATGAGTGCGGTTTGGAAAATGCCACAATTCTTTTGACATTTTTTTACATTTGATATTTGCGATAATGCTATGGTTTCATTTTGAAAATATTCATTTCATCTACCATTTTATGAATCAACAAGTTTTTACCTTGTAACTTTAAATTTAAAACACAAAGATGTTCAAAAATATCAACTAAAAAGGCAAGATCATGCATTCAGTCGCAGTTGGATAATTCCGGAGTGTCATTATTTGCCACTCGCTATGTATTTGCCCTACGACCTCTTCTGACCCGCCATGGTAGCCTACTGGCCAATCCTAGCTTCTGCCTGCCTGCACAAGTGACTTTTTTTCCTTGTATAACTGCAGTGCATCAACGTAAAGCAGACTAATGTACTAAAATTAAAGAAAAATGTCTTCTGAGAACCTAGAAACCTGGAATTGTACGATTCCATGAGTCCGTTTCGGATTACATATTTATCGCCTGATGTGAGTTCCAGGGATGCTAAATTTCCGAAATATTTATGTAACCATATCTGCATTATTGTCTCACATTCATGTCTCTGTTTTGGATGACGAAAACTTGATTATATTTTCAAATATCAATGCTAAAATATTGGAGTGTATAAAGTGAGAATTAAAAACATATTTTAGAAAAATGTTCCTTTGCAGTTTTGGTCACACTATGTTCGAGCAATTCTTTCCGTGATATCATATTAATGACCATTACGAGTTTCTCCACACAATGAATAATCTATTTAGTTATTACAAAACCTCGATGTACTTTTATGTCAATATTATTTATCATTATTTTTTTCTGTACAGTTGTTCGTGAGGAAGCTGAACATCTCCGACAACTAAACAGATGGAAGAGCAAACCAGCCCTTAAACGGAAAGTTACTATGGATACTTCTGCAAAACCGACTGCTTCTCAAGAGAGTACGGAAACAAAGGAGAAGTAATCTTAAGATTTGTGATACTTAAGAAAAACGCCAGAAAAACAAATAACTAAACATGATAATAATGAGGTTGCTTATAGAAACCAGTTTCCATTTGATTCTTTCATGTCCAGGATGAAGAGTTACTTGGACATGTTTACGTAAACGTTTTTCTACTATTTATTACGTCCGGAAGTATTAAATAACATTATATTTCCTACTCAGTATAAATATATGTATTGTTCGTTAAGTTATGTGCGGAAACCTAATGGAAATATTCTTATTACTGATGTGTTCTTTCATAAATTGAATAAAATTTACAGTGGATATTCGTTATTTTTTGCATGTTCGTATATAAATGTTGGTAACTTTGGGAACATTCTTTCTCATTAATTGTTAATACACGGTGTAAATATTTTATTACGAAAGAAAAACATCGAATTTCAGTCATATCATTTACATTAAGATTTATTTATAATTTGAAGGGATAAAATTAATATATTTTTAAAATTTTTATTCTCAAAGAAATGTAGATCATTAAAAGAGTATTTTATGTAAGTCTATCAGTGGACTAAGTGATTTAGGAAGTTGAATCAAATAAATGAGAAACCTAGTGATTACTCTATAGGAAGCAGTGATGATAAGAAATATTGATTCAGTTTATGTGAATTAGTGAAACTGTGATTGGTGAAGCTCTAGTCTGAAACCATAACAGAAGTGTTTTATTTCTTTAATACGTCGAAGAAATCTTCAAGCTGGCTTCCTTATACTCATTAAACGCAACTGAGGACATCATGACGTCCGACAGTGGAGAGTGGGCGGATGGGAGCCTCACTTGGCAAAACCTCACTCTCGACGATTATCTGACGACAAGAATGGGTCCGAAGCACCTCCCTTTGCATGTGGTACTTCCAGTATCTGCTGTGTACGCCGCCATCTTCGTTTCTGGTGTCGTGGGTAATGTGTGCGTCTGTGCGGTGATCGTCCGCATGCCTGAGCTGCACACCGCAACCAACTACTATCTCTTCTCTTTGGCTGTGTCCGACTTGACTCTGCTTTTACTAGGTAAGTACCATCATCTACCATCTCATTCATTCAAACTTGTAATTTCTCCACAGTGCTTTGTATCATTCCTTGGGTCAAAGCAATATATTTTTTTTCAGATTGAAGTACCTCATGTTATCATTATGTTACCAGTACGAGATTATTCTGATTCCCGTGAAAAAAATTTTCTTTATTCTTTGTTTTTTCTTTGCAAATGAAAATTGCCCGCCATTTATTGAATAGCAGTGTCCCCATTATTAATAAAAATAATACTGAGGTAAAAATACGTGTTAAAATATCTCTAGAACCAAAAATTAAACAGAAAGAAAAAGAATAAAATCAATCGTCATGTATTTATTGTTCTGTGGCAGAATTTTAGTTAATTTAAATAAATTTATAAATATTTCATTTTTGTTTAATTTTATCTTTTTTTAGTTTGAAAAGATTTAAAGTGGGTGGATTTTTGAAATGGTTAGAGAGCTAATGCAAAACAACTTTTTCACCTGGTGATTGTTAAAAAAAACATTATATTTGCTTTAAAAATGGAGTATTGGAAATTCCAGGACGCCACTTCCATTCCTCCCTATTTGCTGTCTAGACGATTCCAATGAACCCCTCGATGAACTTTGTATGATGAGAGAAATTGTCTCATAACGTATGTTCCTGTACTCGTCGCAAATAATTTAAACACAGGTGTTTAGATCTTAAGAAAAATTTGAAAACTAAAACTATCTTTTGTATTCGAATTTAAAAATTTCGTATTAATTTAATTTTCTAATTTCAATTATCATTTTCAGGTTAAAAAATATATTTCAATCACGACGTTTCGTCACTGTTTTGCGAATTCGTCAGGTGATTAATAAATAGTACATTATCCTTGTAACAAGTCGTGAATGAAAAGCAGGTCCAAATAATGTGAAAAATTGTTTCCTGAGTAATGTCGGAAGGGAGAGCCTCGTCAGCTACTGTGACGTTGCCGCCACCGCTTCGCGTCACAGTCGTGAACGGTAAATCTGCAATGTCGGCACGGCTAACAATATCTGTGAGAAGCATCGACAGTTCTTGAGCTTTTTCTTTCCTGACCAGCAAATGAGCGTTAGGTTCTCTCGACGGGGAACGTCATTCGGACTCATGGAGGAGAGTTTGCAACGTCAACAGCCAGGTGAAAATTGCGACGGACCGGAACTCGAGGACCACGAGTCCCGGCCCGCACAATTTTCAATTGCTGTTGACATTGCTCATCAAAATGTGCTTAATAAGAAAATATCGACTAAAATACGATTTTTTTTTGTGGGGCTTTAGGGCTTGTCAACATCGAGGTCATTAGAGCCCAAACTAAAACACAGTCAGAAATAAAACCAACATGAGGTTTAACCTCCAAGAATCTTGGGACGTATTAAAGAAATAGCGCTCTTACAGTTGCAATTATTGGATCGAAGTTCTCTTCATTAACAAACGACCAGTAATCATTTTGACCAACGAACACAAAAATAGTCATATCTTAACAAAAATTCAAGATTGTTTCCATATTAGATTATATCCGTAACTCTCACACACTCACTGTCATATTTGTTTTAATGAATTGAAAAATACTTTTTTTTATCAGAAGAAAAAATAACTAAAATATCCTTTGGTTTGGGACTTCCCGTTTTAAAAAAAATTCACTATGTACAAAACTTTCCAAACTTAAAAATTTTCCAAAACTGCCAAAAAATGAAAATATTGAATTTTTTAAATTACCATATTGTTCGCGACGAGTGGCAACAATGTGTTAGTGGAGAAACATTATTTAGTTATTATATCCGGAGTGATCGAGTTTCTGTGACGATTTTTTGCAAAATACGAACATAACCGTATCAGTAATATGATAATTTTTTCATAGCTATTACCGTCCACACTGTCGCCGATAATTTTACCGTTACAGATAATTTAAGGTTTGTCTCGCATTTAGAAAGAACACAATAAATGAAACATTTATCTTTCACTTTTTTTCAAGTGACTTTGCTTATTTATTCATACACTAACAATGTAAGAAAAGTATATTCTTTGGAATTTATTACATCAGTATTTAAATAAGATTACTAAAACCACAATACTCGGAACGGATGCACTATGAGTACTCAGTACCATGTTAGATCGAAATATTACATTGATATTATTCCTAAACACATCTTTTCTATGAATTTCATAAAGATCTTTGGAACAGTTTCCGAGAAAAAATCCAGAAATGTATGTTAACTATTCTTCGCTTAATTGTATGAGATTCATGCATTAATGTTCTGAACCAAACATATGTATGGTTGCACTAAATTAAAGATAAGTATTTTGAATAACGAATTTTATTATTTCCAATAAAACACTGATACCTCTTATCCAAATACGAGAAACAGGATATTCACCAGATATTTTCCAATAGCTACCCAAGAGAGAACATCCCTCGTTAGGGACGTATCATGAGTCAATTGAAAAAAAGTACGTAAATTACAGAAATTTGTTCCGTTGAAATTTTTATTGCAAAAAAAGCAGCACAGGATGTGCTTTTCTTGTAGAAAAAACATTTCAAGTTAAGTCTATCCTCTTTCATGTGTTGAAAACTAACAGACAGTATGGATTCAATAAATGAAAATGATTTTTGTAAATTTGTATAACTCTTTTAAATGGCGCAATTGAATGACATATAAAAATCTCTAAACCATCTCACGGTAGGATTAATTTATTTTGATATTTCGAAGAAGAAAAACAAATAAAATGGGATACCATATAATCCTTCAACGTAAGTAAGCGTAAAAAGTTTCGATGCGTAGCGTCTGAAAAGAGCGACTATGAGAGCTGCGGGATGGGAATGAAAAAGTTGTTAGAATGTGATCGCGAGAGAATCAGTGGGCGCTCAGGATCTAATTGGAATCGCGTTGCATCGCGTGCAAGTAAGCCAGCGTCGATTATCGAATTTGATTTATGAGGCAATTGATGGCAATGTATAGTCACCGGAACACACCTCCAAATGGACTGAATGGGATACGTGTTGATATTTCGTTGTATGAAGAATGAGCACGATATAGTGTTTTAAAACATTTCCAGAAATGTATTGAACAGTTCATTTTGAACGATTGCACTCTGGCATATATCGTTGACATATATTATTGAATTGGTGAATTCCAGCATGAAAAATCAGCTTTTGGAACAAATACATGCGATAACGTATTGTAAGATGTACCGAGATAAAAGTTTGTACTAAACTGAATTTACAGAATGTAACGAGAGAGTAGAATTCATGAATGATAAGATGGTATTGTTCGGTTGGTTATAAGTTCTACGTCGAATTAATTAGAAAATGTAAAATTCAATCTCAAGCGTTCAATTAAATAAATTTATTCTGTCCACAATGAACTATATTGCTCATTTTAAAAGAGACTTTAATGCTTTGATGATCCAGTTGGGATATAGTAAAGCAGAGGTTGAAAACCTTTTGTCAGGTAGTCAGTTCGGCAATACCTCTCTTCAAAATGTCCATGAGCTTATTATTTTTATATATAAGCAAAATATTTCTTTTTAAAAGTAATAAATAATGAAGTAAAAAGGACTTTCAAATAATTTAAATTCTGATATAATTATATAAAAATACAATGCGTTATTGATAATTTGTTAATAATTAAAAAATATTAAACACTTTCTAGAATATTAGATCATATGTAAAGACATTTTCAATCATATTTCTAAAATGTTGACAGGCTTCTTTGTGGCGATTCGTAATTATAATTGTTTATATCCTCGTTGATAGAATGAAACCTCTAATTGGAGGGTCGAATCATCACTTTGTAATATGAAACTAAGTCCCCCTCAATGTCTACCTGTGTTCGATTTTCTTAGTAATTACTGAATTTTATTTTTGTTTTCACTAAGGGATAGTTTCGCGAGGAGGTTGTGTGTTTGATGTGGGGACATTTTATGTAAATTAGTAGATTTATGACGATGACTGTCAATGCTTCTTTTCTTTAATTTTATCCCCTCGACTTCGCAATATGAGGACCTGGTCAATTATTCCTGTATCGTTTTGTGTGTCATTTGCTCGCATGCTCTGAAAAAATTGTATATTTGTATTGATATAATATTATTTATATTGAATAATGTCAATTGTATACCTATGTTCTTTCTGGTTATGTGTTCTGCAATCCAGCATATTCTACGTGTCTATCTTCCAAAATTCTTTTAGGAACCATGCACTTTCTTGTGCATAAAACGTACTCCAGAATAATGCACCCAAATGTGCCCCCCGTCAAACGACATTGTACCTTTGTGTATAGATATTTATTGATTAAATATCTTTATTAATTACGTTTTTAACTTTCATTGCGTTTAATATTATTTCCTATACTAAAAATGGTGATTTTTCGCCTTTCTATTTTTTTCTTGAATTTAATCCAAATTAACTGAACATACAAGTCGCTTAGATGATCAAATACTCATACCTAANGGCCGCGATAAAAGTCCAAAAGTATACCAAATAATGTGAAAAAAAGGCCACAGAATGGATTTTTTTGATGAAATTACTGAGGTACAGGGCTGATTTTCTAGTCACCAAATCTTTACATGCTTTTCTAAATGCTGTCGAAATTTCAAGTCTTGCCAAAAGGGACCGAAAAAGTATAGAAAATACCTTAGAATATGTCTTACTTGCAATTTTCAAGTTGGCCCTCAGTATTTGGTATACTTTTGGACTTTTATCGCGGCCTAGTACTATAAAAACCACTATAAAAATATTTTTAGTTAGATATGAGTGTTTTATCATCTAAGTGACTTGTATGATTAGTTAATTTGGTTTAAATTCTATCTACATGGCTTATCTACATGGAGCGATAGGAGTTAGGAGTTGGGTGCTAGGTCATTGTTAGTAGGTGGACCGGTTAGCTGGTTTAACTACAACTTGGCCCACGTGGAGGGGTTAGTAGAAGTGGTTAGTTATTGATACAAGGAGGAACTGGATAGAGAAAGGAAGGTTTGCTTTTCAGTAGTCACAGCTATATGAACTGGGACATTAACGTGAAAAGCTACAAATTTTCTCATCGTGATGCCCCATAGAGAATCGAACCCGGGATACTTTGTGATGAGCGACAACACTACCACCTGCGCCACGGTTGGGGCTAACCAGTGATTCCATGTGAATGACGGTGCCATGGCGAATAGAATACCTGAGATTAAGCTTCTTTACAGAGTTTTAGAAAGTTAGAGTGGTGTCGGTAAACTCTGAATTAATCAGTACCTAATACGTAGTATCTGACTGACGAGGTTACCATATTTATTAGCGCTCGCCAGGCAAATGAAGGAGTTCCATAAGAAAACAGTTTTTAAACTGATAGAACCAGGTGCACATTGCGTGTACGTATTTTCCTGGATTTTCGTTTTTAACACAGGTTTGTAGCATTTACTAAGCGTAAAGGGTAGGGATTGAATCAACGGGCTTATACCGTGTATCAAATGCGTATCATGTACACCACCTAAAACGAGTAACGACGGCAAAACTGTATCATATATTTGAAAGTAAAGTGAGTTATAAATTCTCGTTTACATCTAAAAATGCCGTTAAAAATTGTGTGTGACCACATAAAGGACAATGAGCAAATTTAAATAATTCATTTTTTTCGTTAGTAATCTCCTTTTGATCTGTAAAAAGTTATTATTAGTTATAAAATTAAATGTGTCGTATTAGTCTGCCCATTGATGCATTTAGAAGGAATTATTCTGGATCTTACTCTTTAAATGTTTCAAAATCAGATAAAAACAATTCATATACTATTTTGTTTCGTAATTAGATTTATTATTTAAAACGTACGTCCACTCTGTTCTCTTTCCCTTCATCTTCAGACTATCTTTTTCCTCTCCTCGTGTGGACACAGTTAGCAACAGGTTCGTTTATTTATTCATTTATTTCAGTGAACAAAATTACGAAGCATGCGATATGCTTTTCTAGTAACATCTTTAATTAATTGTTGTATTCTTAGAGAATTTTTGTCACATACTAGAATGTGGTTTGCCAATGACATTAGGAGATTCTCAGTGTCTTTAGCAATAGAAACTCCACCAGATCCGAGACATGCAGTTGAAACAACAAGGTGGTAGTTGCCGTCGGAAATGAAATGCGAAGGGTCGATTGGTAAGTGGTCACTGAAACTTGGTAATATTGTTAAGCAAAACGCGGTTTAATCAAAAGGATTGCGAAGCAATTTGCAAATACCACCAGGATGATCGAATATCTTTGGAAACGTGAGATGGTTGTTAGAACAGGAGTTGGTAAGTTCTGAGCCGTCCTCCGTCGCTAGGATGTGAGACGAAATTGTAATTTCCTCCACTTCAGAGTCAATGGATTGTCCCTAAGGACTGGCAGAGGATTTGTCCGCCGCGATACGCGTCAACTTGTTTGCAGGTTTCGGAAGTAGTTCCTGGTCAGTAGGATTTGCATAATCTGCAAATGGAATGCCTGTCAAGAGCCTCTGAGAAACAGATGTGAATGCTAATTGTTAGTCTGTGAGGACTGGGATTGTCAATCATGACGCTGAGAGACTGCGAATTATGACTTTGGTGAGGTGAACCTTTTTTAAATACATTGAAACACAGTAATAGAAAAATCAAAACGAAAAAAACTTTTTCTTTTTTCTCTTGGTGTGCTAAATATTAACGCATTTAGAATAAAACATAAACCAATAATATTTTTATATTTATTGTTTGTTTCAAATAATGATAATCTTCAAAATAAATAATTATAATAACAGATCTTTCCTATTTAATATTTACAGGAGATCGATTGTAATTTACCCGCACTTTATTGAATTATTCAGGTATTTGTTTGTAGTTTCGCTGAAACCAAACGTAAAATATAGAAACTTCACAAGAAGGTAAAAAATATATTTGTGTATTTAATAACATTTTGACTTTCCAGGTAACGTCAAATCTTAGGGAAATGTTTAGATATCGATATTTATTTTCACTGCAATTTTGAGCATCTCGGAGGCTGCAATAAAGGAAAATACAGAAACTGGATATTATAAACTATTTTTTTCTTGGGGCTTTAGGGCTCGTCAACGTCTAAGTCATTAGAGACCTTGATATTGTGAACATAGAACATGACAACACAAGGTGCGAAGATATGTTACTTAATATTTAGAACACATTTCATGACACAATAAAGAACTGAGAATCATTAATCAGTATTATGAACGTAAATAAGATAAATTATAAAATACATATTTGATGTATATGAAATCATATACATAAAAAATGTGACCCATAAATCTTTTGTTTCTTTTCTGCATCACTGGATGGAGTAAATCACACTAATGTATCCTAATTTAGAGCGTTATCGATATTTCATCTTTCACTTTTTCCTTCCCGAGATAACAGTATTTAAAATTACATCAAGAAAAGAAGCTACTTGATTCATTTATTTGATAGAGATGTTTCTTGACTACTTGAGTCGCAACAAATTACAGCTCTGACACGACAATGTAGATGAGAGAAAGTCTTATCAGCCATATTATAAGGTCAATAAAATAGTTGTGCTCTCCAAGACATTTTGGCTGGGTAACCGGGACCACTGTTTTGAGGCATTAAGCCTCTGGCACACAGGACTCAAGATGTCGCGACGGGCAGCGATCTCTTGCCGCCGCGATCCGGCGATATGTTCGTATGACGCAACATTGCATCGTCCCTTTCACATAGAAGGCGCTCTGTCGCAGCGACACGGCCTTGACCGCGGCGGCAGGTGGTATGTTTGTACAAATTCACAAAAGTATCGCGCGATCTAGCAGGTCTACAACAGTTCGTTAAGAGGTTTTTTCGAGATGGGAGAAGAAACAGAACTATTCATAGGAAAAGTGAGAAAAGACGCGTTTTCATACGTCACTTCTCACCAGTTGTACAGAAAATATGGTGAAAAAGGCAGAAACATAGATCGTGATTGCAGAAGAGCTGAATATTACTGGTAAAAACGAATATGTTTTTATTCCACAATATTATTTCAGGTTTAACCGTTTTATTTCGAAAAATGATTTTATTAGGTAATTATTTATTGTTAGGTGCCTCAAAAAGTATTATAAACAATACACTATTGAAGTTATGTCGTGCTGGCAAAATAATCAGCAAACTTTTCGCGAACTTGAATTGCACCAGTGGTTGATCTTCGATTGGAGGCATCTGTTCGTAACAGCGCTTGCATATGCTCTGTGACTTCTTCGCTTTGATCATTAATTGTGTGCACCTAATATCGTCTCTTGTTTCTTTTGATACACTCTAGTGCTAAAAGAAGCAAGAAGTGCTCCTCGTCAGAACTACTCATTCTCCAAGAAAAACCTGCAAAACACTGTAACCTGTGCAAAACAGTACTGCGAACCTACTCTGTGGAAAGCTATCCCAACACTCGATATGCTCACACAGATATCGTGCAGTGTGTGACGTAGTCATATCGCC
>NNCF01131959.1:93450-105883 GCA_002313205.1 Laupala kohalensis | reverse complement strand
ACCCGTGTTCGATTCTCGACTTATTGCAATTTTTACCTGGCCGAAGTATCGCGTATCTTCTCCACATGTAGGTACATGACAGATATACAAGCAGTAATTGAAAGGTTTCGATTAATGACTCTCATTTCTATGGAAGGAGTGTGCGTCCAGTTGCTTGTTGTCTGCATCAGAGCTGCGCGACGGAGCTGATGAATGGATGGATGGTCACGATCATGTAATGAACCCTCCACATTCCTCCGCGCAACTCCTGATCCGTTAGCGCTCTTCTTCTCTCTTGCCTTTTATTTTTTTTGCAGATATTTTCCCTTCTTTTAATGCAAAAAGTATCGTGGCATTTATAACAGAGCTTTCATTTTATGTGTGCTCTAATAATCAGTGAAGTGGGTAAATAAGTTAGATCAATGGGTGATTTATCAATGCTATTCTATTTACTAGCACTATACTCTCTATCTCTATATACATCATATTCTAAATGTCCGTTGCAAAACTATTCCCACCCCCTGGAGTTTTATTATTTTTTAGAATCATATTTACGATTAATTTTTTGTGTATGAAAAGCTTCCGAAACTTTGATTGGAATTTTCTTGGAAAGACTGTTATAATGCAAATAAAAACTTATGTTTGTTTGTTCCATTATTAATGTCTATGATGAAAATATGCATTTCAATGTATGTTTGTATTAATTTTAGATGAAGTATCGTTTATGTGTATTACGGTACTCACTAAATATAAAATGTGTTACTGTTTATAAGTATACTGTATTAAAGTGTATAAGTGTTTAATATTTTATAAGCTTGGAATCCCCCACCGGTCTATATTGAACTCACAATTTTGAAAATAAGTAAGAAATTATACTAGTAACTACGAAAAAATTATGCAAATGGAACATAACGTTTTTTATCCCTAAGTACTTTAAATAATATTTGCCACTTACAATACTCAACTGCTTCAAAAATTAATCATATATAATAGTAAAATAATTAGTTTAAAGTTAAAATAATGTCTTTAGGTTGATTGCTGGAGAATTCTCTTCAGAAAAGATAAATTTTAACCAGTGTGAATTTATAAATAGAACGTCATAATACTTAATTGAACCAAATTTTAAAAAAATAGCTCAAACTGGATACGTTTTTTCCTGCAATTTATTTTATCGTCATGCTTGTGTAACACAGCTTCTGCTTCTAAATTTTCTGTTTCAAGACTAGCAAGAATATTATTTTTTATATGTTGGAATGAGAAGATTTGAAACTAAAAAATGGTCGCGGTGAATCCAAATATTATTCCTGAAAACGATCAGAAAATAAACATTAACATTTTTACACTTCCACTAAAAAACGAGAATAAATATTACTCATAATGGAGAAAAGATGATATTGAGTTTACAAAAAAGAATATTTTGAAAATAAAATTTGGTATCTTTAAATAAAAATAAAAATTAACGTTTTCATTAATTACGTTTTGGTCTGGTTCATTACTTTGTACAAAATGAACAATGAATGTTTTTATTTAATGTTTAGTGCGGTGAAACAAGGTGTTCATCGCTAAAACAACGGCAGAAGGCGTGGAAATTGAGAACATTGACAAAGGGTGAGAATAAACTCAGAATCGATAAGGGCCTGAAAGTTATCAACAATCATATTAAACTGCAACGGAGGCTTGAGGAAATTCGTTTCAAGACCTAACAGTTGGCGAAGAGATGAAGTTGAGTTATCATAGAAGTACTTCTCTCTTCAAATTCAATAACATTATTTCTATGAGTATCGGGTCTAAGACTCAGAAGTTTTCTTATGTAAATTAAATTAATCATTTAATCAATTAATTTATTTGAAATAAGTTTTATTTTATTTTTAATTTTCATATTTTTATAATAGTACATGATCTTTAAAGAATATAGCGAAGAACAAATACAGCGAAATATATTTGAATATAGTGAAAGCGAATGGCATACCAAAGTATCTGAATAGTTTTGAACTCTGCACCGCGCACACCTTTTTCCGTGAATTTACTTCAGAAAAACATTTTTAAAATGGAAAACGTATTCTTATTTAAAAGTAACCCCAANAGCGAAATATATTTGAATATAGTGAAAGCGAATGGCATACCAAAGTATCTGAATAGTTTTGAACTCTGCACCGCGCACACCTTTTTCCATGAATTTACTTCAGAAAAACATTTTAAAAATGGAAAACGTATTCTTATTTAAAAGTAACCCCAAAAATATCTGAGGNTTTAAAAGTAACCCCAATGAACGAAAATAATATTTTATTATAAAATGAATTAAAGATCAATACAAATTACAAGTAAAATGAAAAACAGTCCGAACATTAATTCTCCCACGTTATACAGCACACAACTCTCTATACACTTACAAATCAAACACGCGAATATATATCTAAAAACGTCTTTTAACAAATACAGTACGTTCATGTTTTTATGTATAAATGATAACTACACCCTCTTAATACCAGGATGAGCTATCGCAGAGGTTAACGTTAGTAATTCATTGTTTCTTGATGTTGATCCTCCCATATAAAAGTTAAGAAATTAAAAAAAATCCAGCGCGAATAGTTTAACAACTCTTCGTAATCATTACCAATCCATGGATGCAAACTACAGAACGAGGTTATTGTGGCTCTATACCAAACCAGGATTAAACAGGCAATAAACTGTTCAATTTCTCCCCAAATAAATATCTTCCAATCATTTTCCTCCAATAGTCAGTTCTGTGAACATTTCTTGAGTCTTTCAGGCTGATGTTGTTGAAAGTCAAGACGCGTGTGCTCTCTCGTGAGTCTATATTTTTAATGTTTTCAATGTAAAATTCTTAACTGTTTCTTCTACGTATAGTACATAAATATTACGTCCTTTCTTCAATACACGATATATACGCGGCGTACGACGTCGAATGAAGATAGGAAAATGGTTTGGCCAATTTTTCCTAAATACTCAGGTATGTTATTTTGTCGACTTCCTCACTCTGTATTAGTTTTCTTCCATTCATACTTCTTTTTTTTTCCCTTTCATAATTTCAATAATTCTTATACTTCTTTCAATATTGTTTTTACATCTCAATTATTGTATACTTTTATATTTCAGTGTATGTTACTGACGATGGCTGCTATGCAGCCGTAAAAGCTTTCTAACATAAAAACTTTGAGCAAAAAACCAACGACGTTTAATTTATCATTCTTTGATAATGTTGCTAATATTCCACAATTTCCAAGTACATGTAGTAAGTTTTTTTTAAATGTATGAGCATTCCAATTAATTAGCCGCAATTTATTAAAAGTTTCTGACACCAAGCTGCTTCAGTCAATGAGCGGTACGGATGATGAAAAATTGATAAAAGTCAGCAATGAATATATGTGTAATGGATTAGCGCGTAGGGAATTAACGTAGCATGCAAAAATATCCGTTAAAAATCCCACTGGGTTTGCAAGGGAATAAAGTGAAATTTTTTACTCACTTGTGAACTGTACTAGACTTTTTAACGAAAAACGCCGTACAAATTATGCAGTAGGAAAGCATCATATAATTTAATCATCTCTAGGGTAATGGGGGTTTAATGGGTGTGGCTTAAATAGTGAAATCATCCAGGAGTGAGAGAAACATCCTACCAAAAACCAGAAGAGAACAAGAAGAAGGAAGAATTAGAGATAGGATGGAAACATCGCGTAATACGATAAAACAGAACACAGCACAGAGAGGAATGCTGGAGAAGACGAGAGTTTGGAGTTTGAAGAGAAAGTACTGCAGGAGCTCGCATCTGGCGCTTGTCCAAGCACTTTTGTGTGTTTTTAAGGGAGTTCTCATGGCAGAAAATTTCATCTTTTAAACGACTAAAATGTTTAGAAATAAACGTAAAAATTTAAACTGATATTAATTTTAACTTAAAAAAAACATTACAAGTCATTTACGCATTACAAAACATTACATGTAAACTATTTCATATTTGAATAAAATGTTCATTGTGTTTTATGAGAGAAAATAAATGTCCGAATCTTTTAAATGGATTTAAAAAAATATGTTTTATTTTAAAATGCAGTGTAATGATATTTAAAGTGTATGATGAATGATTTCTAATACATGGTAATTCAGAAATATTTTTAAGTTTTCTCAAAACTTTTTTAAATTCCTAACAATGTAATTATGTAGAAAAAAAATTGTCTGCCACGTCACGTAAGATAGATGAGTCCATCCTCTCCATGTGGAGGTGGGTGTCATCTAGCTGTGAATGTATCTTCCAACTTTTATTATGTCTCAAATAGTGGTTATTTTGCCAGCATACTCCTCTAAAAATAGAATGCTTTCGTCGACATGTCTGAATTGTAAAATATGCGAATGGTACCCTTTATATCACCTGAATTGTATACTCCCGTTTCTCTTCAACAATCAACCCACAATTCCACAACACACGGACACGTCTCTCTTCGCGCAGATGAATTACTGTTGTAATGTTTATTATTTATATAAACATAATAGATAACATTATTGAAAGTTTCATACATGGTGCAAATGCTNGTTGTAATGTTTATTATTTATATAAACATAATAGATAACATTATTGAAAGTTTCATACATGGTGCAAATGCTTGTTTGGCGCCTGACACGCTCATATTATCTTAAAACGTACGTAAGAATATAGCACTTACATTCGGTGAATGTTGTTAGATATAGAGGCACGTGCTGTGTGACGCGGTGATTGATGCAGTGAATACGTGACAGGACTAGTTTTCGTGGAGGGACACACGGCAGCTCGAGCCGAGGGTTAACTGGAAGGCTCATGAAGATGGTGACATCTCAAAAACCGACGAGTGTGGTCACCATACGGTGACCTGTTCCTTTGATCAGGTTCTGAGGGCAGATCCACTTAATCTACTTCATTTCTTTTTGTGGGTAAGCTCGGATAAATTAGATATTTGTAACAACTATTCCCGAAGGGAGATAATACCCACAAAAAAGTGCCTTGAATTTATCAACGCAGAACTTTCATAGTAGACTTCTCGAAACCGAGTTCCTGGAGCGCTCTACTATTCATTTCGAGCGTGTACTACGTATAATCCAACGAAATGATATTGCCTCTTACAACACAAACAGAAAGATCAACTGACCATCACAATATGTGGATGCTCTTGACTGGCCTTTGGTCGGTACGTCCGCAAATATCACCTCACGTTTTTCACACCAAAACAAATAACGCTATTTTCGATTCCCAGATCAGCTCGAAGCTCACTTCAGTTTGTTTTCCTCAGTATCGTCTCTTCATCCAGAGGCTTGGTTGACAATATGTCAGCTTGAAGTCTATAAGAAATAGCCCCAGCGCTAATTGAAAAGATGCCGAGGCGGCTGTTGGGTTTCACGACGTCTCTAGATGGAAATCATAGGCTAAGCCGTCGAGCTAATGTGCGGTTTTGTAAGGGAGATGTCTCTTGTATATATCTCTTGTAACGGAATACAAGTATGAAATTTCTCACATTAATTCTCTGTTTACAAATACCCCGCTTTTTTACAATTACTGCTGATATAACATTTTACTTGTGAATTTTGATAAAAATACCGTAAAACCCTGACTAATAATTTATTTGATCATCAGAACATTCCAGAAAAAATTGCTTTTTACATTTGCTTTATTATTTTACCGAATAAGCTCTTTTATTAAGACCCTATATAAACCCTTCATCAACGTATTAAGATTCATTATATTCCAATTGAACTTCCAAAAATTAAACCAAAACCTATAAGAGCAATAAGACTTAAATACAACAGAACGGTTATGTGCTGATAATCCAAGTTCATACGAGACAAGCTGCGCGAACTCAAGATATAAATATTTTCTTCTTTACTTTGTTATTTGTGTATCATAATAGAGTGATAAATACGTAAGGATAAAACAGAATCGAGTAATTTCGCCAGTTGTTAATTATGTCTAAAGCGACTCTAATCTGGGTAAAATCTAGCTCAACTTATCCACATCGCAAATACAAAGCACTAGATTTTGTCAAGCTTTTGGAGCCAAACAACTGCGTGGGTCCCAACTCCCAACGAAAGCGAAACTCTCAACCCACCCATTTCACATGACCAGATTTCACAAAGTGCTTTTTACCTCCGTCTGTTTCTGTTCCCAATTCAACCGGGATTTTTCTATGTACAGTTCGCTTTTGTTGAGATACTAACATTTTCTAGTTCATCTCGCGTCAGATGTTTGCTAATAATAACTTGTGGCAAGGTTATTTTATTAAAGATATAAAAAATGGTCAAATAATCCTGTATATTATAAAAAACTAAACATGTTTTAAAATATTTTTAAGGCTTTTGCTATGTGCGTTTTAGGATGGATATTGAAGAACTTATGTCATTTTATTCACTGTGATAAAAGGATCGCTCTAACATGTCTGACATAGTTGTACAGGTTTTTCTCTGTACATGCATACATATACCTATACATACATCGGAACTATTGAACTAAGTTGCAAAGATATTATCACTTACAATTTCAATCCATTTCATATTTATTGCATTTTAACTGCACCTCATGTTGTGCCAATTTATGTCGTTTACTTTTCGAAGACTCCATATTTATTTTTTGCGTTATATTCAGCGGCGATTGCGCCCAGAAGGATTAACAGACCTTTGAAGCCCCAAAGAGCATTTATAACCCTCTCGCGCTAGCCACTGCAAGACCAAAAAAAAAAAAAGAAAAGAAAAACGAATGCACTTCTCACTTTTAACCGAATTTTATAACATCTAGAATTTCTATTAGAATGAGTTAAATTTTATAATCCAATTATTCGTTTTTCTAATATATAACAAAGTAATCATAATACATTTCGTATTCTCGTTAGAAAACATTAAGTTTTATTAAACTCATTTATAGCTCAGGAGCAAACAATAAGTCGGGTTTGGAATCATTTTAATCGCAATTTTGTCTAGATTGAAGATATTATATAATTATTAGACTAAAAATAAGAATGTGAGAAGTCGTTGATATTTTCAAGCAATGCATAGTAGTGAAATATTAGAGGTCAATCGACCTGCCTGCGCAAATGTTAATTCGGACGCGAGGGGTCTGTACCAAGACACATGGCCGACTCTCGCCGCAAAATTCCACTTCATAGCAACTCGACGGTCTGGTATCTATATAGCAAGCAACTCGTTTCTGAATCTTGAAACTGATTTTTCTCAGCGAACAGGTAATCATTTGCATACAAATCCACCAATTCCAATCAAGGACTGTAGGACAGATGCTGATTTAAAATTTCAACACATTCCTAAGATAAGAATGAAAATAGATCGGTACGTGTATATAATACCATAAATTTGTATTTAATAAAACAAAAACAAATGAGTTATTTTACAAGTACGTATTAAAATACTATAGAAATTTAATATAGATTATAGATTAAGAACTATAGGTTCAGAAAGTATTGTTTATACATCGTCACTATTAAAATAACTCTAAATTCCAGATTTATTATTTTAAAATTTATTTAAGAGTCAGTATAAAGAATCCGCCTCTACCCAAAGGAAAACCGAAGAAAATCCCGGGCCATGATGGGGCTACAGAATTGATGTACACATCCATGCCAAGTGCAGATAAAACTAAACATACACAATATAAGTATGCGGGAAAATTGTTTTGAATTTGTTATCAGCTTGTGAAATTATCAGTAAAAGTACTACAAAAATGGCGTGACAAAGTACAGGAATTGAACATAAAATGAATAAATTCTTTTACATTATAAAAGCACTGGTGCAGGAGGTAGCTTTTAACCGCGTATTTGAAGAAATTCAATTTATTAATATATATTATGTTTTGGGGAGGGATTTGTATAGAACGATTCACGAATAATATGGCTCTTTTTGGCAAAGAGTGGTTGGCAGTCTAGGACGACGTATATTATACCTGTTGTTGCTAAGAAATATAAGATTAACTTAAATTTTTCGTCGAACTATTATCAATCTTTTATCTTGATATTTGGGATTTTTTTATTAATTGCAGCTTTGCTTATTGGATTTCGGTCGTTAATAAGATATGAGAGGGTGTAGACATCCAGAGCGCATTTTTTCCACACATTTGAGAGGTCCACATCATGTCGACCATGTGCATTTGATGATCCTGATGTGTTCTAGTATACAACAACCTCCCAAAAGCTGATCACAAACTTTCAAAACTACCAGAAAAAAGAATTGAAATTTTGCTAGAGGTAACTTTTTCTTGTTTAGGAACCTTTGTTTAGTTGCCGGCAAGGGGTGGTCTCAATTAGTGTCGGCAACTAAAATTTCTATTTTAATTCTCTTTCTTTCCAATTAAAGTGGAACGGAAAAATCAATATACTTCAGTATAACTATGAAAAGATGATGAAATCTTTAGATGATGCTAAAATTATACGTTATGTAACTAAAACTTTAGATAAGTGAAAATAACAAAATACATTAAGAATTTAATTTACCTACCCTAAAATATGGTGCGCTATTTTGTGAGTTACAAATGTGTAAGATACTTCTCAAATATTGTAATAACTAATTAAAATGAACACAAAGCTCCGAGTATCTAACGTGTTTTATCGTTTTGAGTTCCTAATGCCTATATCGAGCACTGGTTCATTCGTAATCGACAGTGTCAACTACTGATACCAAAACAAACTTCTAGTTATATATTTTTTTAGTTGCAAGTCGATAATTTTAATAAAAATACCGGACTAAGAGAAGAGTACGGAGAAAGAAAAAAAATTGGTGATTCTTATTTCAATAAATATAAAAATACGAGTAAGTTATTAAGATTTTTAGTTTAGGATGTCCAGCACTGGAGTGTTAACCGTAATCCTTATTTTTGATCTCATTACCCATCACTGTTGGTTATTGAACTAAGATCCACAACAAAAACATTTACTTACATGGACAATATTTGGAAATATTATTCCCTTTTTTTCTAGTCACCATTGTGTTATTTTTTCTTAATTGAATTAATATTAATTTCTTAGGTATTTGTACCACGCAAACATTCATACTTATGTTGTTGTTTTTTTTCGATTACCCTTTACATACAATACAGATCTTCCCAGTGAATCAAATGCAATGGAACTTTTTTTAACGGCAGTGATGAAAATAATTGAGTGTCTTACCTATCTCTGTACTATATTTTACTTTTATACAGATATCCACTCTCTTTGAGTACACTCGGAACGGTCATTTCCGCATGCATTATAAAGAAGGATGAGAATAAAAGTGATTGTAGGGATACTATGAATCACGTTATCGTCTTTCTTTCCCCGCATGCTACCACTACGCGATGAAATAACTTAAACGTACTTGTATGAGAACCTAAAACTTCCTATCGAAAGAGATGTATCTCTCCGATGGAATGCAATGTAATATACTCTGAAACTTCGCAATGAAATATACTTGGAAAATGTAACACGTTTCTGGAAATAGAGTAATAGAGCTAGACGTTCTGTTGGTAAAGAAGCATATGGCATATGTGGGTATTTGCACCCATTTCAACTTTATTCTTGGAGCCATTTGAAATATTTAGTAGAGTTGCTATTTTAGATTATATGAAAGGTTGTATTTAAAATATGATCGCATTTTTATTATTGAGTGGGGCAAAATCCGCATGGGGGAATGATCAATGTTGTGTGTGTTTTAGCTATGGTAATCACCATTGTCACTACGTGGTCTTCACGTTCACATTTGTTGTTGACTGAAATATCACTTCGGTATTCACTTACGGAACAGAGAAATTGGGAGAGGTCTATTTTCTCCTGCTTTTACGAAGAATTTATCAAGTTTTCAGAGTACTCAGCCCCTGTCTTTCTTTAATATGTTATATTATCACTCAGTTCTTGAGTAGTTTTTTCCCGGGATATTGACTACTTTTTCTTTTTGCTGTAATGTTTACTCTCATTTTCTCCATGGTTTTAGATCTACAATAGACTATTCATTAATAATACAAATTTGAGCTATTGAAGCTATTGAAGCTATTGACGACCGAATAATTTGTATTTTTCAGTTATGCAAAAATCTTGTGAATGCACTTTGTCCAAAAATGTTTAAAGTTTGATTATTCGCCTTTTAATTAACACTATGACTCACAGAATACGATATAATGGCGATTCTGCCTTCTACGTAGTTACTGTTCAAATAATAGTCTTTTTTAAATATTTATCGTTATATTGTTCTAAAGAGCTTCTTTCTTTTAGTTGAGCGAAGATCCAGTACTTTGCTATCTTTGCCCTATCTGATGGGGCAAGGGTCTGGAAAAACGTGTTCGAGAAAATTTTAAAACACGGAAGGATAAGTGAAGGTTTATTCTGACGTGTGTTAAAAACGAGTATATTTTATCAAATTATAATCTTATTTAATCTGTTCAATTACTTTCTCGCTTCATATGTGTGAAAAACTGGAAAGAGCAAATATTTGCCTTGCGCTACCCTAGTTACCGTACAAAAATAAAATACAAAAATTCTACTATAAATACAAGAAAGTATTTTATATATCACTTGCCTTTTCGAATAATTGTTGTACATGACATAATTTTTTTATTATTTCAATTTATTGCAGAGAGAATTTAATCAGATTTAGATTCCTTTGTCGATATATCTTTTACAGTACCATTTATATATGGTGAAATGACGTTAGTAGTTCAACGCATGTTGGAGAGGGAGATAAGGTGGTGGGTGACAGCCTCGGATGTAGAGGGACGGACTTGCGCAGGGGCACCAAGCTCACTTTGATATCATTTCACCTCAGACAACCCGTACTGTGAATTGTGCGGACTTGCCCTATTCTGAATAACAATATTTCTTGGAAAACAAATATAATAAATAATTTAGTAGTATATCAAATGTCGAATAGATAGTCCACTCGCCTTCTACCTCTAGCGATGCTGGTTCAAACCCCATATAATCTATGTAGAACTTTCAGACTCATTCATACATCACCAACCCTGAGGAGGTATATGGAATGGCATCCGAAACCCTTAAAATTACGCAATCTCATGAGTTGTGAGGTCAGTTTTCATCATGCATCTCTGACATATTGTATAGGATGAAATGAGCGAAGATGAAGAAAAAGAGATACAAATTCACAGTTCATGACAACTTTCCGTGTTTTACAGGTACGATTTAAACTAACTAGTTATTTGACATTTAAATATTGATAATTAATTTGCTATTTTCTATGTCGTCAAATGAAATTTTAATTGCTTCTTTGAGAGTAAATTGTTTAATTAAGATAAAAAATATTTCTGTGCAAGCTCTGAATTTCCATGCGATAAGTAACCAGATGATAGTGAGGTAGAGGTATAGTTTTGAACGAATTTGTAACTAAAATCATTAAACTTCGTGAATGATTTCACAAAAAATGTATTTGAAGAAAACTACATCAAGAGTTAGACTATCCTAGTCTCACGAAAGTGTGTATCTTGGACTCATCCAAAGGATACGCATTTCAAGACACTTTAATGTCATTGAAATGATAAATATCATATTTATCCTGAGTCTACCTCATTTTGATTACTGTGGCTTCTTGCTCACTTACGTGGTGGGAGTATTATAACGTAATTTGAAAGTAGCTCAATCACATGCATTTCTTTTATTTTCGACTTAAGGAAGTATGATCATGTTTAAGAATTCTATGAAAAATCCAGTATCCTTACACTTAAGAAACGAATCTCGTTGCATATGTCACTCCTTCTGTGTAAGATCCTGAAATGTGGCGAGTTAAAACGTGACGAGTTAAACTTAAAGTGGTGGAACGTTTCCTGGGTGCAAGACTGATACCTTCTTACGATTCCAAAACATAACACAACCCTTTTTAGTAAATCATTTACAGTACAGTCTGTCAGAGCATGGAACAAATTACAATACAAATTGAATCTCTTCCTCCATTCGCTTCATATAAGCGAGATCTTTCCTCTTGGATGAACATAATTTACTACAGCTATTTTTAATTCACTTCCATCCTCTGTCCACTCCTTGCCCCATATTCATCCCCACTCATTTTTCTGTCTATCGCTTCTTGCATCTTTCACTTTCTTCTCTTACTATCATCCATAATCCTTCTCATCATTGTTTAATGTTTATGTTTTGCGATTTGTTTATTACTGTTTGTCTACGTTTCTACATCTTGTCTATTGTCATCTATTTTTCCTGATAACTCGTGATACAAATTCATTTAATAATGCTAAACATGTATTTTAAATTGAATGTAAAGCATGTTAATATCTTTCTAGTGAAATTTTTACAAAATAAAAAATTTAAAATTGCTATAGCGTAACATAATATTTTCTTTCTCACTGTGTTGAATTTGTAATTATATATTATTATTATATTATTTTTGTTAATTCGTAATTAGATATTACTATGTTGAACTTGTAATTAGAGTGAATCATTTTTATATTTCTTCAATACACGTATTTTATATATTTAAATAT
>NNCF01131959.1:68522-93311 GCA_002313205.1 Laupala kohalensis | reverse complement strand
TATATATATATATATATATATATATATATATATATATATATATAATATTTCTTTTCATGCTTATTTGATTCTTTAAGTTTCTTAACTTTTTAATTATTTCATGTACAGAAATTACAATTATCTCGATAATTAAATTTGTAATTCTGCCTTTCACAAATAATTTGTGAAGCTGTAAATAGTAAATTTGAATACGTATCTATTAAAGTAATTGTTATAATGAAACAAACTTGGTTCTAGAAATATTGTCAACGCTGATTTCTCTTGTCGTTATATTATTCTTCGGAAAGCAGTTTTTATTCCTCACTCATATGTTGTAAAAGCAAATATTGGAAAGGAAGAAAAATACAATTTTACTTCTTAACTATTTATTGTTGATTCTATTTGAGGAGTGAAGGAACGTTTTTGGGAGACACTTTCGCTGTGACCTTATTCCACATACAAAATTCTAATTTTCATTTGATCAAAAGTTTTTCGAAGTGAGGTATTTTTAGAAAAGAGGTGAAGAGATTAATATTGTGTAATAAAAGTGAAGATGTAGATGAAATGAAGTTTTCATTTTTTTGTTGTTGTTGTAGAAATTACTATCCTCTCACGTATTTCATTATTGGATGGAGACATCAACGAACTACAATTTAAGGGCAACAATACTATTTTTTATTGGGATCGTGTTATTTAAAAGTTAAACATTGCAACACCAAAACAATTAATTTATTATTATTTAAATATTTTGGTTGAAATCGTCACATTACTGTAGCAGTAGGCCATCATAAGAAAGGGAACGAAGTCGCGTTCTCTCGGTACATCGGACCTCGCTAGATACAGTCAGCGAACAGTCGTCGAAAGAACTCATAACTCACAGCGGATTGCCTTATCATGTCGTGTCTGACAACTCTGAGAGACGACGCGCTCACCAAGGCCACCGCAAGAAACTTCGTAATTGCCAGGTGACGAGCAGAGGGAATCTGTGTGGAACCAAAGAAACCAACTAATGTTCCACGAGGAACATTTTACGTTTTCATTTGTTTTCAGCGGAACCTAACACTATTCGTGACATTTTAACCTTCATAAAATGAAAATGAAACCTTCACAATGAAAATTAACTGTTGTTTGGTCGCTTGTTCAATTTTTCTAAAATCTCCGGGTAATGTAATTATAGCTTAAATGATTCAATACAGAAAAAAATATGGCATTTAAATCGGAATTTAATGGCGTACACAAAATTTATTTCGTACATGTCGCATTGCTCACGAGTACCTACAGATATTCCTTTCTTGAATTCCTATTGATATCCGTATACAGTCTGCATAAAAATTTACATTCTTCGAGGCTGGGTTTCGAATGAGAATTTTAAAAAGTGCATTATAACGTATCTCGTTTGGAAAATTCATTCCCCACTATATGATCATTGAAATATTTGAAGAACGGATAGCAAGCATTCGACACTTTGTGACGTGCTTGCTGAAAAATGTGCGGAGTACATCGACGTTGAAAACTCTTATCATAATAGCCTGGTAGGTGAGCATTACATGGAGATTCACTTCATGTGATTTCAATGTTCAAAGCAAAATCTTTTCTAATTTATCGTTACAATTTTTTTCTGTTCCTTTGCAGGATATCCAATTAATTTTTAAGAACGGTTGTATGTTGTATATATAAGAATTTATTAGAATATACTTTTGTTTTGGAACAAATAGTCTGAGATAAGTCAATATTTTGTTACAATTTGTAGTATAAATAGAGTGAAGAAAAGTTTTTTTTTTTGTTCGAATTCTGTAAATAGTTAGTTATGTAGTCATGATGAATTTTAATGTTTATTAAAACCTGATTATGATCTGAGGAAAGATCGGAATGTTGTGTTTCAAAACATCTTAAAATGTAGTCTACGTAAAAGGTCATCAGTTAAAGATTTCTAAAGTTCTTTTCCAGTTACGTAACATATTTTTACTACATATAAAAAGTCTTTTACAATAAAGTATATTATAATTTTAATGTGTTATAATAAATAGAAATGCAAGAAAGTAAGTAGAATATTGTATCCGCGACGTTTGGGGTGACATATGGAAGTGACAGAGAGTCAGTATTTCTCCACTAACGATTAATGATCTTGCGAGTGTTCTTATCCACCCCATTATGCTGTATGTAAGAAAAATTTCCTTCCTGAATGGAGGACATCGATCACGTATTTGGTCATAGCTTCCCTGTTCCTGATGTTTCATCCAATTCCCTATCATCTGATGCTGCCTCTGATGAGTTTACATTTCTGAATCAAATGTCCGCCAACTGTCACTGAACGTAATTTGCCTCAGCGTATCTGCAGATTTGACACCTAGCACTTCTTTTTTCATGGCAGACAGTGCGAGGGTGTAGCAGTCTTTCGTCCGTAGTTCAGTGAATAAAAGTGCACATCGTACAAATTCTATCAATTTGATTAGGGAGTGTATTCATTCATTAAATAGTATTTTCCTCAAAATCCGTTTTTTTCTGTTTTTTATTTGTTTGTATAATTTTAGATGCAATATAATTGCGTCACATAGTGGGCTATAATTGAGTTTCTGAAAGGTGGAGATAACCTACGAGTTACCTAGAAGTGAAGTTTACCATCCTACGCATGTAATATTAATTTGAAGACGAGAATTTAAATCATAGAAATTCATAAACTGTATTTTTTATAAATATTTTCTTTTAATCTCCATTTTCAAGTGTTACGAAGAGGTATATTTAGAACTTCGTGTCCCTCCTATTTTCAACATTATTAATTCGTATATGATGAAGAGAGGATGTGTGGTACGCATTCTTAATTAGTTAATGAGTTCTTGTATAGTTCATCATATAAGCAATGTACCTAACCTTTAAAGGACGGTCAATCTTTTAGGTTTACCACTCGATAACTCAGTAAGAACTAAATATCACTAATTTCTTATATCAAGTACATTATTACTTCATAATTTCATTTGTTATGAATTTGCAACAAAGCGATCACAACAAAGCTTATTAAAATTTCCTGAGAAAAAGTTAATGTTAGAATATCACAGCTTATGATTTTTGAAGACGTTATCTTGAGACGCACAACCAATGCAACATGATATATTTTCATAGATATAATTTCATAAATGAAATTTCAATAAATTGTTTTGTGTTTTTAATAAGGTATTTAAAACAATGTTATAAAGCGATGCAAGTTCATTAGACCCCCATTTCATGTCCAGAAGATGCAAATAGCATTTGCGACAAAATCGATATGAGATCAGTAGAGTAACATTCTGTATATATGAAAGTTTGCGCACAGCATGCTGTTGTGACCACAAGTTTTGCAATATCTTCGTACGTAGGCAACCCGAGGTAGCGTATGTTGCAGCGTCCAGTGAACCATATGCGTTGTAAAGTTTGAATTATGCGTAATAGCACTAGTGCATTTGCCAAGGTGGAAATTCGCAGTAGGAAACATTTTTCACCTCTTTTAGATTCTATTTAAGAAAGTAATGACGTTTGTTTTATAACGCTGCTCTTTCATTAACATAAGACAAAAGTTAATCTCGTTTTAATATGCGAATGTCTTAATGGAATTCCTAATATCGAAAAACAAAAACAATATATAAACACATTTGAGATAGATTCCATTCTATGGAACAAATAATTTTCTCAGAATGCAGTTTACATTTGTAGGGCTTATAATTCTAATTCATTATTGGATCTCAAAACTAAAGGCAGAACGTTTTTAGTATTACGAAGGGGAAGTGGACCCTTAGGAAAAAAATGAACACGTTCTCCATATCCTTGTGGTATCAGTCCTGAACGTAGCGCATCAGTCCTCTTTCTTCCACGTGGTTCTGCCTGGTGCTGTTTACAATCAGTTTCTTCCTGTTCGACGTTAGACGTCATCTCATCATTCTAATTGCGGTCAGTCAACATTCCTCGGTCTTCATTCCATCTGTGTTTTGATTCACTCTAGCAGTATGATTTATCTATCATCGCTATCATCACCCCTTGCTCCACCTCGTCTTTTATTCGGTATCTTCCCCAGATTTTGTACGATTATACATGTATATAAATGGTTATACACACGTTAGTTGATTACACTGTGTGTAAACCCTTAAACATCTTTCGGAAGATTGAGAAAATTAATGGTCCTCGAAAACTGTACCAAAATTAACTTCTAGAGTGTCTATCAGGGGAGTAACATCGACGAGTTAGCTGACCAGTAGACACTTCTGATTGGTGCCGTCATTTTGTGCTTTTCGTCCCGCGACACTTTCAAAGTTCAGATTCCTAAGGCAATTCACTTAGATTACAGAGCCTTACAACTCGCATATTTTAACGCACAACGTATTTAGGCTTTATGTGCATAGCAACAGCATTAATTACATGGCAACTATTGAGTATCATTTAGCAGATCTAGAATATTTTTACTTACTCTGTCGAACATAAAAGTGAGATCAATTGGGAACGTAACGAACTTGAATGCATCAAATACTTTCGCTGTGCTCCAGCGGCCGGCGAAAAGTTTAATTATATATTTAATTATTTTTTTTAAAACATGACAAATTTACCGTAAAATTGATTTATATTTGAATAAAAAGTCTATGATTATTGATGATGTAATGCGTAGGATTATTTAGTGTTTATTATACAATGTGAATTGATTTCCATATATATTATATATATGATTATTAACTCTCGTCTCACTATTATTATTATTTTGTAGTTGAATTTTAATTTATTATTACTATCATATATATTATTCGTAATTGCGTAAATGAACTGCAACTGTATAAATAATTAAGCGTGTAATCATTAAAATATATTTTACATCGTGCTACCATGACAACTATTCAATACAAGTTCCCGAGTATCGCTTAAGCCTCGTTCACACAGATGCGCCGACACCGTTCACATTTACTTGTTCCGAGCAGTTACATTACAGCGTTGCGTATTGTAGCTTCAGGCACAAAATGACGATCGATTTCCGGTGTACACTGCAATCTGGTTTTCGAAGACGGAACGCAACATGATTACCCCCATTGGGTGCACAAGAAAAACGAGTCCACAATTATCATGTTATAGACTATGCTTTTGAAATTGTTGAGGATTTTGCATCATTGGAGGATATATTTGGGTTTTCCAAAATCTGCTTAAGTTCAACTGATTATCCTAACGTTAAATAAATCCAAACACCTAATGGTTGCCCGGAGCGAGGCGTAAAGTGACGGTCTTGGTTAGGAACATATGTTCGGTTGAGTTTCCAATCATGTTTTCCTCACGATGATAGACAATTTCACCTCTAAAATTGTTCTTGATGTTAACGAATACATTTTGTTGACACCTAGTGATATATTTTGGATTTTCTTCCCAAATTTGATGCAGTATCTTAGACATACAGTATATTCTATAAGTATCTCACTACCCTATAATGAACTTTGTCTGACTCATTATTTTAGATTTCTGAGTTATAGAATCTCCATAGAATACCTCGCTTAGCTCTTCGAGCATGATCTTAAGTTTGGAATGTTCGTGGTTATAAAAGTTGAATGAAAATACAGCTGGTTCACTTTTTCGACAAATGTGTTGATGTTCTTTTGGTGTCAGCTGAGAATCTTGAATCTTCTTCCAACGTCACGGTGTATAGTTCAGTTCAGATGGTGTTACGTTTATTGGTGACGTGTGAAAACCATTCCTACTCTACCTCGACCTGCAAAGTGACATACTCAGAGAAGTCATCAAAACAAAATTGGAATTCATGGAATCAACGATAGGAGTCAGCGTGGCTCAGTGGGTAGAGCGCTGAGTTGCTGTTCAATCCCCGGTGAGGTGTTTTCATCACGCCTCAACATCCAGATTCATCCCAGGCTTTCTCAGCCTGCTGTAAAATTAGTACCAGGGTCTATCCTGGGCTCAAACCGGTCGGAGCAAGATGCTGATCATATCCGCTCCTTCTAGTGCCGAGGTCATGTAATTGCGGAGCTCTACCCTGGGACACATTTGGGACCTGTTGTTATATAGTTTGACTTCGGAATCAATGACAGCCCTGTCCACAACGTCACGTGCACGGAAGGAGGTATCAGGATGAAGGTCGGATGGAAGGTGATGGAAGGTGTCATGGGCACTTCCCTGATGTGCACTCATTGGGTGCCATGACACTTTCCATTACAAGTGGCAATGGTTCGACCTTCATCCTGATACCTCCTTCCGTGCACGTGACGTGCTTGGTGCCATCCCTTTTTTCTTGATGATGACTCACCAACAGCAATACCCCACTATAAATATTTACTTTTATTACTATTATACTATACTATATAAAATATTATATATATATATATATTTTTATATATATATATTTATATATTTATATATTTATATATATACTATAAAAACAAACAATAAAAGAACCGATAACAAAGATCCCATGATACTGGTTCTCTATTCACCTCAAAGAAGGATGATGAAAGAACCAACATCTTACAAGCGAGGTCAAGAAATAAAACCCGGAAACAACAACACTTCAATGCCAAAGTATCCATATATAAACACCACAGTCCAATAACAAATGCCTTGTGATCTCTGTACACACGATCGTATATCCTGCCTCTGCGAAGCCTGCATACCGTCTGCTCTCGAGAATCAAGATATCTGCGTATAGTACCCAACAATACTAGAAGAACTCACTCTGGAACTGCATCAGGTGACAAATACCAGCATTTGTAATATTAATCATGAATGCATGGACATGGGAAAACCAATCAGCGGATCCCATTATATATCCGCTGATAACCAGCTCGTCAACGAACAGAACATTTCGTCTTCCACCGAGGATTTACACGATTCAGTTTCAATGTCTAGACAACAACTTTCCGACGGAGTATCAATTATTAGTTCTAACACAAATACTGCAATCCGCCGACGAAACATATCAGATATTCCCGGATCTGCTAAACGAATACCTTCGGACAGTGCAACTTGTGAAAGTCAAACAATTCCAACAATCGTATTCTTGACATTAACGAACATATCATTCAGAGCGTTCCGGGAAACAGCTGTTTCCGATCTAACTCTCATGCAATGAAAATATACAATTTGAAGGGGAAATTCTCCTTCAGTGTCTCATGAACAGGGTGTCAACACAAAACACAAAAGAATCTGCCAGAAGACACCAATTTGCAGCGGCGACTAGCAGCCTCCTAAGAACATTTTTTTCACAAGTGTGAATAGAAGGAGAATCAATAAAGAACGCTACTTATTGTTGAAGCAGAATTAATCTGATTGGAGCTTCTAAAAAAATAATATTTCATTGTCGTGAAGTTTTTTATTGCTATGCCAATAATGAGTTGAAATTAGGAAACAAATTCATTCTATTTATAATGTGAATTTTAATACAATGTTTCAATGTGAAAAAATTACCAAAAAACCAATTTGATAAGATACTATACGTATTTTCAGTCTCCACCTCGTCTCTCGTGAAAGCAGCCTGACAAATGAATGTCACAGTCTTACGACTGTCTAGGGAGTCCGGTGGCTACGCGCTCTGTTAATGTAATTATGAAATATTTTCGTCTGCTTATCGTGAAATAGCTGACCTTGTCTGGTCACTGGTGCACTCTGGTAGCGTAAATTTAAACTACTCCTTTTTCGACGCGCGACAGCTGACTCGAGGCGTTATAGCAACCGCTTCCAACCAATTACTGAAAATTTATACTATCTTCAAAGCGGCAATCTCAATTTCGCAGAACTGCGCGTTTGCAGAACACACCTGCAAGCGAGAGTTGACTGCTCGTGCCAGGCGCTCATTAATCCGCTACCTACACGATCGATTTAAGCGTTTATTTGGCTTTTTCGAAACACAGGGCATCCGATTTAATTCACCATCTGCTACCTACACCGGACAATCTTCCGTGGACAATGGAATCCAGCACACTACTCCATTACGCACTCCTCCAGCACCGAATGTCTTCACTTTCTCACCAAACGCTTCCGCTGCCAGCCGTATCTTCCACGGCGAAGAAGATTCGCCCTGCAAAAAGACGGCTACATTTTTCCAGGCAACACAACAATTCCTCGGCGACTACGATAACCAACCCGACACCAATAACAGAAAATATTACTACACTTTCGTCACCCGTAAATCAAACAACTTCGATAGCACAATACAGCAATACAAATCAACACTCAGTACTAGCAAATGCAAACGACCAACGTCATTCGTCTACGCAGACCACATTCATTTCGTCTTCAAATCATCCACCGGAAATTCATCAAGATTCCTTAAGAGACTTTCTCAAACACTTATCTGGACAAATTAGTTGTATACAGAAGCTAATCTTACAATTCAAAGAATTAAATACCTCACAAAATTCTTGTTATATATCATCCGTTACGGTATCAGGACATTCCGCTTCTTTGGAGCTGAGTTGGGAGACATCATAGAACATATAGCTACAATATTCGGTTCCTGTTCAGAAACAGACGGTCACACCGTTGAAGAAATGTGTCAAAATTATTGTGAAGATAATAAAACACTTAGAAATATAAATAAAAACCTACAATCAGAAAATATACATAATCTAATAGATATTCTAGAGGAATCAAAAATCAATACTCGTTTCAATCATATCTGGAATACCTACGCTTGGTACCTCATGATATCAAAACGCGGCATCTAAAAGAACATGGTACATCAATAAAATCATACATAAACATGCTCTGTCAAATGACTAACGCAGAAAACAAGGAAATACTCCGAAATTAACACTACTTCACATTTATGAACGAACATTTACTACAAGAACCGTATTTCAATTTACAACATGTGCGGTGGGGAGAAATTCTATTCAAAGAAAATAAAATTGATCCCGCAGAATTTATGCCAACTTTATATTAATTCAAGCTAGATACTTCGAAGAAAAAACACGGGTTTGTTCACATGGGTGATACAAACATGGGCAAATCATTAATCATGGAAAGTTTATTGGAACCTATCCAACCAACAACAATTACTAAATCAAAATATAGGTCAGCATTTCATCTGGACCAATTGCCTATTAGTTCCGCTATTCTTTTCAATGAACCATGGATTACATCAGACAACGTAGGCGATGGGAAACTTCTCCTCGAAGGAAAATGAATTTCGAAGGAAAATCGACTTTCATTGGATGTTCCCATTAGAGTCGATTGTTTTCTGATAGTCTACAAATGGAAGATGTTTGTGTCAGCGTGTGAATGATTTGAATGTCATTTGTAAGGTCATTCTTCACGGGTTGGTAGAAGTCAATGTTTGCTAAAACGATGGTTAGCTTGTAAAATATAGATAGCATACAGATTAGTGAATGTAGAACTTACTCACCAAAATCTGATAGCTGGAAGAGAACCTTTTTCATCGTTTGATTTGTAATTAATGACACAAATATAAATTTAAACATGAGTTAAATAACACAAGTAATGAGGGCACAGCTAATAAGATGAAGGTAATGGAGGACACATGGAATGTTATTTTACATAATTAACGAGTTCTCTAGACAATCTTTACCAAATTGCTCTTGTCCAACTCTGTTGGAAATAGTAGTGTTCCACCAGTTCCATCGTCGTACGTGCCAGTCACATACGCTATTTTACATTTTGTAACACACAAAAACACTTCTCCAAAAAATGGTTGTGGAATGGAGTCCGAGTTGTGCGAACTGTCCGCCCACCAGACTTCAGCAGAAGCGATCTCTATCACACTGCAAACACGGAAGCCCACATCCGAAGTGGCGAGAAGAGTGCACTCTATCACGCAAGGTACGCTCCGACCGGTGCTGCACATAAGTGTGCGCTACGACACTGGAAGGCGGCGGCAAGTCTAAAATAACGAAGGCAGTGAGACGACTTACAGAAATCTACCTCAATTTCTTAAAGACACTTGAAGTTATCTTGAACAGGAGAACAACATCCATGTTTTTCCATGAGTCACTCTTTGTTTAGACATTTATTCATCATGACATGTGCATTTTGCAAATTCTAACCTCCCCTCAGAGTTTTTACTAGTAACTATGTATTGTTCTAGTGTTGTGCGCATCCTGATTCGTCACAAATCTCTCCGTTACGGCCAATCATTTGGTGAATTTCTTCCGATCCCATGGTCTTCCGCGGATCAACCAGTTGACACGGCAGTTTACTGGTGAAATATCTATTGCCATTCATATTTTCATTCCCTTTTGTCATTACTTCATCTTCTGTGACATTAATGATCATTATTTGCTTTTCGGAATAATAAAAGAAATTAATAATTAATAATTATTTGCACGGGAAAATACAGACAATCTACGATTATTTGCGAAAAAATGAGAATTATTTGGAAATATCATATAATGGAAAACTAGAAAAATAAGAATATATTCAAGACAATAAGCTAATTTCAACAAATAACGAGTGGTGATAGTTTCAAAATTCTATGAAATAAAAAAGAACTTACAAAATTGTTTCACTTCATGACGAAAAACTATAAATATCTTGTATTAATAACAAATTGAAATAAATATACTTTATACCAGCGACGAAATATTTAGAATTAGTTTCAAAATTTCTTTAGTCTGCATAGTGCTTCACGTTCCATTTTCTCTGGAGAGTCATTAGTTGTTTGTAAGGTCACTCTTCTCCTCTGCCGTTCCCTATTAGTCACGTGCCTAGGACTTCGAGTTGAATAAAGTGCATTAGTTCCCTGGATGTGAATCCAATCAACTCTTTCGAACAAATAGAAGTGGTCATATTGTGTGATGCTGCCGGCTCCTACACACTTCCGATCGTAATGAGAGAGAATTCAATCACTTTCCTTGTGTATCACGGAGAAGTGACGCCTGTAATCCTAATTCACCAATAATATCTCCATTTCTTTTTCTCAAAAGGGGAAGGCTATTGACTATGGCTATTACAAAGTATACACGAATGAGAAAAATGAGTATTCCTGTTTGTATAGAAGTTCATAAACATTTTTCTAGCTGGTAGGGATATTTAAAAATATGCTGTACCTCACGTCAATAACATATTTGTAGTCATTGAAGGTCTAATCGAATTAAAAGGTATGACCTTTTAATACCAGTTTTTTAATTCGTTTCTTGCGTAGTTTTTTTTTTTTTTGCACAGTATTTTGATTAAAATTCATTATGTTGCCATCGTGAATAACTAATTCAAGATTAATATAGATATATTATTGCTTAGATTTATCGATTTTTGTTATATTGTGATGGAATTTGCACTGTATTATTTCAAACCTTACCTTGTGATTTCCTCAATCCAATTTAACGAGAAGTTTTAGTAATTAATTTATAATAAACATTTGTGGACATTCAATTTGGTTTTTGCCGTAAATGATGACCGAGAAAATATGCTAAAATAAAAGAGAATATTTTGTATATTTTATCTTTAACATGTTTAATGAATTTTTTCTTGATACTTGTATCATAATGGAATTACTTACTATTTCCCGTTTGTTTATTTTATCTGGAGTAAGTAATATTTAATTCACATTTGTAGTTGATTATACATTTTTAGAATAAATACTATTTACATGTTTTTATTTATGACCTGAGCAAAACTAGGGATATAAATAGTATGAAACAAACTCTACACATGATAAAAGTAATTGTCCTTTTTGTTATTTTTACCCTTTTTGTTATGTTTGTTTCTTACTCCCAACTCTGATATAACATGAAAATGAAATCTTGCTTACTTTATTTCCTAAGGTCGATCTTTCAATAAGTTTACGTGACGCTTTTTAAAATAGAGTTTTTTTTTGATTTCAAATGAAATGGAGCAAGTCCACTGCTAAAGATGTGTCATACTGCAAACCCTTCTAAACTCATAAGGAAAACGTTACACCTAAACCCAGGGATCGTTGAATCAGAAACCACTTATTGGGAAGGAAAAGAAAGTGTATTATGATTCTCTTTATATATTTATAACATGTCTTATGAATTTTATGTTTATTATTCTGCTTATGAATTGTGATTTAAGAGATAATCTTTGCACATGTATCATAAAATTTACGTCAGCGTAGATGCGGGCGCGCAGATATTTACTAAAGAAATATAGAGAAAAACTATATTAAATAAAAATCTTAAAAATAATGAAAAGAAATCAAACAAAAATAGTTTAAAAAATAAAATTATCTGGTTTTGCGACAGATAACACTAGGATTCAAAGAACACAATATAGGTTACCTTCCTTTTCTTTATTTCCTTCCTTTATTTTATGACCCATTTATTGTCTTTCCTTAGTATTTCACAACACTGCAATAAACTACACTACTCTGCACAATCTTAGAAAGAAGACTTAGAAAGAAGTTCCCGTACCTTACAAATAGATGATACAACTGCATCGGTAGTGGAGGTAGTTTTCTATAACAGCATCTATTCATAAATGTAAATTTTACAATATCTTTTTTTATTTTCACGCAATAAATTTTAACTAATAATAGTGCTCAATTATCGATGCGTGTCTGAAATTTTCGGTTGTGTATTTCCTATTTGGTTCTTTTGTATGCTTTGTATGAGTCATGTGGAGATAAAATGGAATTGAATGTGCTCCATTCTATCGTCCATTGGTAGTTAATAATTTGGGAGCTTAACAATTTACAATTTCGAATTCAAATTATATTCAATCCCATTTCTTTGTGGAGTTATCTATGACGTCATTTATGTATTGAAGTTGAAAATTATACTTTTATCTACATATAATCCATAACAAGGTGCGTTCATTAATTAAACTGTATGTATACAGTTTATTACTCAATACATTTAAGTGACAATAAGAAATAAATAATAAAAAAAGAAACAAAAGCACACGACACATCTCTTTTTACGTTTGGTTTTACAAATCTGGACAAAAAATATTTTTTTAAAGATACAGAACTGGAAAAAATCAACGAAATTCTATTGATGTTATTATTTAAATCAATTAGAATCTCGTGTCACACCTAATTACAAGTTGTATACATTTTACTGCAATCATGACAAACCTCTCTTTATACAATGTATTTGTTTCGAAAATACCATAGATTTACGATTATGAGGATTAATATTATCATTTCAACGTTCAAATGAAATGTGTATTTGTAATGCTTCATTTCTGGAGAGAGAACCGAGAAAATATGAGTTGGAGGAGGAGGAGGAGGAGGGGGGTGAAACTACTTCACAAACTCCAATCGTGAAACCATAATAAAAACGCAACCCATAAAAGATCAGACTGTTGTGAATCATCCCACTAGTTAAGTTTAACTGTAATTTTTCGTTGAGCGAAATTAAGTTTCTAATTCTCCCTCGTAACAGCAACATTCTGTTACTGTGAATCATAAGGAATCCCAGTAAGTGAAACCCCAAAGTCTCCGACGAAGATATGAGAGAAGTTTTGCACCACACCTCGTTATTTCTGTGCTTGCCGCCCGCAACAGCACTGGTGGCATGCGAACTCACGCTTCCCAATAAAACGAAGCAAAGCGAGAAATGAAGGGCTTCATCTCTAGTTTCGCTTCTTAACACAGAACTAGAATATCGGGGTGCTCTATTCGATCTGAAACATAGGAAGGGAAATGGAGAACGTGAGAAGGAAGATGTTGGGGGCAATGCAAAAACAGAGGAAAGCGTGAAGCAAATGTGGTTAATTCGATGCGGCATCTTCTTGTAGGTACACGGAACGTGACTCGAGGATGCGAGTAACTTTACTAATTAGATTTTGAATGTTGACACATCGTAGTCGCATTGAATGTGGAATAATTAGTACTTTTTTTCAAAAGAGACATAATAAATGATGGTATTGTTTAAACTAATAACAAAGTTTAAGATTTTACAATACTAGACTTAAAAACAAATTTTCCGTTTTTTTTCTTTCATTCACATGTAAAAGTAAGAAGTCTTTTATGTGCATATGTTGAGAGCGATTGGAAATCAACATTTTAATTATATCTGAAATATTTCGTATTAAAACTCGAAAGAAAACTCCAGTTCTGATTCCTCGTAGGGTATAGAAAATACTGTAACCGAGAAAGTTTTGAGTCACGTGATTTTAACTAAATATCCGTTTAGGGGTACACTGGTATCGTAAGTTCTTCTAAAATTTATATCTGTTACTCTGTACATGGGCAGCGATTCTGGTAACAGGGATGTGTCCATTTTAGTGATATTATGTATTGGTGATAGTATCTGCTACATTTATAAAACACAGCTCTCAATTTCTTTTGAAATTTTGAGTACAGAGACAAAATAAGGTGTTAGAATCATATAAGTGACAGTGCGTTTTAAAGATGGGTAAAAAACTGAATATATTATCTTGTCTCTGCTGCACTATTACATCATCTTTCTGGTTCCTGCACTCAGTTTGTGTAAGTGCAGTTTAAGTAAGAATTAATAAAATTAGTGGTTCAGATATCTCTCACGAAACCTAAGATTCTGAGTTTGAATATCATATTTTTTTTCGGTTTTCTTTTAAGAGGGCCAACTCGTTAAACGCAATTATTGAACTCCCCCTGTCTAAGTTCTCTTTCCTTATTGGAATATTTAATTGGGTCACACTGGAGATTGAAGATTATCCCATTGAGAATGATTTTCATATTTTACTGTCTTACTAATGAGTTTAATCAAAATAAACACTTTACTTTATTCATACATGAAATTATCATACTAATGTATTAATTCTCATGCTACAATAATTGTATAAGCGGTAGTTTTCAACACGCAGCGCACGGGGCTTGCAACCCGCATTACTGATACGTATAATAGAGTTGCCTATCTCATTCTTTGTATCCTGCCACATAATAATGAAATCCATACGTTTTTCACATAAGAAATCAATTGACCGTTTAACAAGGACAATTAAAGAATAAGTGAATGGAGATATAATATTAATATGAGAAAAATATTAATAATATATTTATCTTCAAGGGATATTAGAAAATATTTGCGGAACTTGAGAAAAGATGTTATGGGCTGAGACAAACGTTGGACACACGAGACTCGTTACTTGAGAATGGAGGATAAAGTACTCGATAGTAACATCATCACAAATATTTATTATAAACTATACCTCGCTTTTTAGGACGAATGGAAATTTTCTTAGACTACTGGCTTGGCTAGTAGCTAAGCTAGTACGTATAATTCACACACTCAGTGCTACACTACGTAAAAATATGTATAATATATAACTAGCTGATAACCCTGCTTTTCCTGGAATTTTTCTTAGACCAATCTTATTTTACTAGGAAAAAAATCTATCTATATTATGTAAGTTTAAAAATGTTTTTACTTAATTATATTTAAAATCATATGTACAGCATCTTAATTTTACAAACTCATAAAATTGAATACAAAACTTGATCATCTACACCATTTTGAGTTTCGCTTCCATTAGCAAGAATATATAAATCGTCGGCTGAAATCAACTTTGAACAAGCAAAATAATGTTGTCCGTGAAATAAACTAATCATTTGAAAACGATCGAACGTCCTTTTCGATCAACCATTTTTACATGACCCCCCTTCCCCACTCCACACAACCGTATTTCACTTTTAATATGGGTATATAAAATTATATGCAAATCTTTCATTATATAGCAAATATGTATCTAATATCTATAAATATCTAATTTCTAAATAAAAATATCTGGATATATGTTCAGTTAAAACAAAATGATCTCAGTGTTTATAATTAATGGTAAATAACGTTAAAAACATTACAAAATTATTACAAGGCATTTATGGCGTCTACAATAATTCAAAAACTAAAATATCCACAGAGGGAATGGAACAATGGATCATACTTGAAGTCTATCTGGAAGACAGTTTATGAATTTGTACCCATACTTTAAAAAATAAGATGATAAATATGCATCAGGAGTAGTTTTGAACATGTTTTGAAAGTAGTTTGAGAAAAACCCATATGATGCATTCTTTTACGTTTGTATGAAACGAATTATCTCTTCACTTAAATCATCAGTGTCAACATACATTTAGCCATTGTTTCATTGAAAAATAAAACGAATTTAAAAGTTATTTTTAATAATGTGACGTTTACAAATGTTGGGTTACACTCCATCGTTGCAACAAGATGGTTGCAAGACTGAAAAGAGAACACGAGATATAACGATTCACAAGTTTGTGTTGTTTTGGTAATTTTAAGTATCTCTGCAGTGGATTAATGTATCTGAATCTTCTTTAATTTTCGGTCTCTGATACGTTTTTCACATATAACAATAGAATAAACATCATTATTTATATACAGACAAGTATATTCGTGAAAGAGTAAATTTTTATTTTTTGTGGTGATAGTCAGAAAATGAAGAATATGGAATTTATTCATGAAAAAGCTCTTGGAACAAGCGAAACCATATTTCAATTACCTCTCGAGAAAGAATTGGAAAGAACAAAGTGACTGCCTTAAAGGAAAAGCTCTTTGCTCAAGGCGTCGTGCCAAAGCACAGAAAAGACGTGGTCAAGATTAGTGGGTTTAAGGATGAAGAACTCACATTTTACTCTCCATTTAACTTCTAATGCATGCGCGAGCTTTCCAAATTTATTTAAATCGCAGAAGACAAAATATTCCCAAATAGTCTCAAAGAAGGTCTATTCAAAAATGCTAAATACGTATTTTTTTACCAACGACTGTCCTCTACATAACTTTAAAAGATTTACAAGGAACTATACTTTGCACTTTGTATCATGGAGAACTTCTGTAATATAAAGACGTGAAAATTTCATCACAACTTTATGTGAGATAGAACCAGCATGAAGAGAATAGAAAAAGAAAATGAAAAAAATTCTCTATCCAGTTGCATTTTATTTCCAAAATATCACGAGTGAGTTCGAGGTAGAATGATTGTTTCAAACGCTACTCAAGCGATCTACCATTTATCACTATTACATTATATATATATATATATATATATATATATATATATATATATATATATATATATATATATATATNATATATATCTGTCATCAAACGCAAGTTAATTCAAAAACACACGTCTATTGCACGAGAAAACTGCGCTTAAGTAATGACAAATAACTATGAATACAATTACCCTTTAAAAGCGTGCGTTAAATGAAAACGTTGATATAGAATTATGTTACCGTAATACTCAGCTGACAATAAATTACAAAAATAATATATATTTCAGTAATTTGTACTGCACCTACGGTTGTACCGCATCATTTCTGGGTTCAAAAAGATTTGTAATATGTCATCCACACACATCCGTCTTTTGACCGTCTTTTAATTTTTCTGACTCCCACAGTGGCACTCAGATCTCTTGCTCACATTTACCACTTGTTGACAATTACCCAGTCTGACCCTATAAAATTTTCTGTAAAAAATTAATTCATAATCCGAGTATCCGAAAAATATCTCCCTAGTTTTCAAATATTTTTATTTAATGAAACGTAAACACACTTTTACATCAAAGACGGGTAATGAAAGTTGAAATGATCAAGTTATTTTTAAACTCTAGTACAACTCAATGTGGAATCCGTTTGTTGTTCTTCAAGTGTCCAACCGATATTTGACTTCTTTCCATGCGTTTATTAATATGTCAGGTGTGACTGATACTGTTACAGCTACATATTTTTGTAGCAAAGATGGGCAATATCACGTATTTCTTTATTACACTGTTATGAACGGTCAAATAGAAATAAAATCTAGAATTAGGTTTGAGGTTCTTGGTGGCCAAACGATCGGGCCAGACCTACCTATCCACCTTCCAGGAAAACTAATAGGGTGGATGTCTATCTTGCTGGAATGACGTTACCCCTTTCTACAATCTCAATATCGTTCAAATGCGGGAAGGCAGAAAATTTTACGATGTCGCAGTAAATATCACTGGTAATTATATTCTCAGTCAAAATTTAAAAAGTGTAGACTAATAATAACACTAGTGACAGCATCGCTCCGAGGTTAAACTGGGTTCACTCGCTCAAAGGCAAACAGCTCTACAACCTTCGCTACCAACCTATGGAAATAATCTAACAATCTTTTCAATACCAAGAGAAAAATGTGTTACAGTTCAACCAATGGTTTATTACGAATTTTCAATACTAGGGAGTTCTTTTTAAAACAATCGGTTTAAATAACTTTTGTCCATTTTATAACAGAGAAATTATAATATGTGATTATTTGCTGTTGGCCTTAATTGATAATATACGTGGAAAGGACTGTCAACTGCTCACTCTGCAGCAAGCATTTGATTTCAGCAAAACCTTTGAATCTGGCTGTTACGTCGCTTTCCTGTGCAAGCTGCACAGGCAAGGTTATTCTGAACAAGCACTCAAATTAACGTAGTATCTAGCAATGTAATACACAAATCACGCGAAGGAAGGAAGGAAGGAAGGAAGCTCCTCAATATTATTGATTTTTAACTACATTACTGTGTGCTTGGGGATATAAATTGATTCATCATACATGCCTGTAGTGTGGATCACTTGTGAGATTACGCGTGGCGCAGGTCAATAGCCTGGACCTCTAATATGGACGTTAACATATGTGAGCATAACATGGCGTGATGCGCCATTGTCTAATTGGATTACAACATGCGGTTTGAGAGACGTTAACTCAGTAAGTGAGTGAAAGCTGATTATTACTATTTTCTAGATTTGTTAACAGGTCACGAAAAGGAGGACTCTCTCACTACCAATCATATTCAAGGGATGTACCAGGATGATCTTAACAAGCTTCGCCCATGTTTAAGGATTGTGACACATACTCAGGAATGGTGAGTTGGTGAAAAAGCTATTAGATGCATGTGCGAAGGGGACAAGTTGAGAAACATTGCTTTGCAGGAAGTATAAACGAACATCTTATATGAGAGAAATACACGGCCCCTGTAGATGATTACAATTAAGAATATATATTTGTTTATGTCCGTGGGAGAATTCCATGTTTATGCACGGACTAACATTGTTACAATAGAAAATATATAGTAATGACCGTGAGAGTACTCACTGTTTATGCAAATAATAACATTGTGTACAAGCAAGTGATATAGGACGTTGATGTAAGTGCACCAAACTTGGTGGATACGTGCAGGAGATGCGTTCGGGACGAAAACGGAAATAATAATAAGTCAAAACACACCAGAGATATACCGCGAATACAGTAGCTAGGGAAACCATCGTTTTAATCAAAACCAAATATCTCCCAAACCAGAAGGTATGTTGAGATGCGGTTTCGACTGTAAGTTGGGAAGGGAACATTGAGAGTGAAGTAATGGCGGAAGAACATAGAGACCACACGTCCGATGGGATGAGTAGCAAATCAAGTGACAATGCGTCCACAAAGGGTGAAGACGATAGGGCTTTAACGCGCTCGCGCACCTATCGAAAGGTTGGGATCACTGAATCTAGTACAATAGAGCAGATTTATGACGAGGTATTACAAACATTGTAAGATAAACCGTTCACAGAGGTTTCAAGTAGAACGAAGAATAGAATGCTGAAATTCTTGGAGTGTCTCTAGCAAGAGTATTTAGTTGTGAGACAGGATATTGAGTGTTTGAGACAGCGTGTGGCGGAGATGGGAAAGACAGACAAACATATATTGACAAGAAACGACGTGCTACAGAACTTGGAGGAACGAATAGTGGGAACGATCGACGAGAGATGGAATATGGTAACTGCATGGGTCGATAGGGATCGAGATAGATTTGGGAAGTAGTTGGTAGAAAGTATGAAACGAATAAACAACATCCTTTCTAAGGTTGAGGGGCCTACTGATTGGTCGATAAAGTGGAAACAGTGCTGACGGACACGCTACTCCCTGCAATGGAAGATAAGTTATCTACTATGCAACGCATATTTGAGGAAGAACGGGAGGTCCTAGGGGGTACATATAAAATAAATATCTACTATGCAACGCATGTCAAAAAAGCAGTACCAAATGCGTTTTACCACGTGGATGACAATAAACAAATTTACTCTCCCGAAGCAAGCAAGGGACCATCCCATCAATTCCGATCAAGGACCCTAAGGCAGAGGTGGTTTAAAAAATTTCAGCAAAAATTCCTAGATAAGACAAACCGTTACCCGCGAGATAAAATACTAATAGGATGTAAATATATTCGTAATTTAACGCAGAAAATTTACATGTACAAATTATTATCGAACTGTAGATTATTCTGAGTATAGAGTTTAAAAATCATCAGAATTGAAATAACACTAAATGCACGATTTGTTGTTACAATAAACACACCCCTAAACAAAACCTAGAGAACCTGTATAAGAAATTCGCCTCTACCCGAAGGAAAACAATGGCAATGAATATTAAGTTTCGTATAAAGCAAGGGTGGCACTTCAATAATTAGGACTTTTCACGACCGTTTCGTAAATAGAAATGCAGGGAAGTGTTAAGATATTTAAATCCTTGAATAAAGGTTTACAAGAGTTTCGGGGGTGAGATTTACAAATTATCCGAACTATCCTCTTCTGAATTCCGAAAGTTTGAATGTTCTGACTAGAATTGCCCCGGAAGGTAATGCCGTAACGTGAATAGGACTAAACGTTTGCAAAATATACGCAACGGGAAATACGTAGACTAACTACATTAACAAAGATAGGGAATGTGTAACACAATTTACCTAATTGGGAATTAAGATTGTAAACGTGATTATTCCATTTGAGGTTGTCTTGAATATTGAGACCTAAGAATTTTGTATTCGTAGCAGTTTTTAATTGTGTTGCGTTTAAAGAAAGATAAACCTGGGCTAAAGACACCCTGAGGATTTTCTCCACGGTCAAGAGATGTGGTAACATCGTTTCTTTCTTAAACTATGGCGCATGTAGTGGAAAAGGATTTCCTGAAACTGTGTTGATCGTCAGAGAGAATTTTTTTATTTTTGATAAATTCTAGGAGATGCTTATAGAACAATTTTTTTAGGATTTTTGAGAAAGTGGGTAGTAGAGATATTGGTCGGTAACTTCCAATATTAAGTTTGTTACCTTTCTTGTGTAAAGGTTTCACTTTAGCTCTCTTAAATGTTTTAGGAAACACCCCTTCCGATAAAGAACTATTAAAAATATTTACGAGTGGATTTAATATTGCGTGGGACTAAAATTTAACAATAAACTCAGGTATATATTCAATGCCGGTTAAAAATTTGATTTTTAATGAGCTGATGATTCTCATGACTTCACTGGCGCTAGTTTTGGAAGTGAACTTAGAATTGGGTATGTGGGTGGATATAATTGGAGGACATTGATTTGGATGTATTGAGCTCGTTATTTTGCCAACTTCTGAAAAGTAAGAATGAAATAAATTTTCGATGTTCTGAGAGTTTGAAAAGACTTTGCTATCTATTTGTAAAGAAATATTTTCTTCACCACTTTCAGAAGTTGACGCGTAATTTTTAACAATATTCCACATAGCTTTCGTCCGGTTGGTCGATTTTATTACCTGTCTGTCGTTTTCCATAACTTTAGCTGCACAGACTACTTTACGAAGAATAGTCTCGTCGCGTTGGTCCATAGCGATATAACAATAATATACAATGTCACGTTGGTCGTTGCTATGTATATATTTAGCGTTGTCTTTGTCCCAACGTCGGGAGAGGATAGACCCTAGAGGAAATAATTAGAATACTCGCTTGGCAATAGAGTAATTCTCAATTCAGGTTTCGGCGTTTGGTTAATAACACATTGACACATATAAACTATAACAAAGGTTTAATAATTGAATTTGCACATAAGCTCAAAGAGTGCTTATAATTAAAAAGTTATAATGATGCTCCCATAAGCAAGTTATTACATATTGCACTTACGAGCCTTTAGAACATGTTAATGCAATATATTGATCTCTCGCTCCGATAAGGGCATGTATATTGTATTAACATATTCTAAAGACTCGTAAGAACGTCAGGATCCATTTAGAATGTTCCATATGTTTCCAATTATCGTCAATACAGACCGTCATCAGAACTGTTGTCGGCTGCGCCCCGTGAAGCAGCGCAGGACGCTTCTTGCGTCCCGTCGCCGTCACACCCAGTCTCGGGCACGTCACATCGTCTCCAGCGAGTTCTTCATAGAAGAGATGATGATCAAGAAGAAGAAGAGAAGGAGTTCGGATGGGTGGTCACCAGTTTAAGTAACCGTGAGGGGTGTGCGGGGGGATTCGTTTGTAACTTCCCGAAAGCGCCACATACCCTGGAAACTGCCCTGGTAGGGGTGGGGGATTCCATGACGATATTTCAATGTATTGAGGAGCTCTTCATGGTAGGAGAAGTCATTGGGAAGGGAGTCGTTGCACACGGCTCTACGATAATTTGTGGAGATGGTAAGGCGTTGTCTTATGCATTTAAATGCAATTAGGAAGAAAGAGGGAGGAATGTCACATGGAGGGGGGTGACAGAGTGCAGTGGCGTGGCGAGTCATACGATCGTGTGTCATCTCGGGCTTGACCGCAGAGAAAAATAAGTTCTCTGGGAACCTCACCACAAAGACGGGACAAACAGGAAAAGGTTCTTATCTCTCGCGGCTGACGCCATGGAGATCCGTCTGGCGAGTCACGATTACAATGACACTAACTATTTAAACTATCGATTTAAAGATCCGCCCTGGAAATATATTATACAATTCTGGCGTAATGTCAGCTTTGAGTAATATTATAAACCTTTGCGTAATGTCAGCCCCGTGACAGTCTTATAGTTACGAAAATAATCATGGAATTCGGGTGGTCGTTATAGAGTTAGTGATATATTATAAACGGTATTTTTTCAAGAAATTCTTATCCCTGGGGTGATCCATCTATTGTATTTCTTTTTGTTAATTAACTTGCGTTTTATGGGAAAGCTAGGGTTGTAATATTTTAGGAATATTGAGATAAATACATTGAATTTTTCGTCGGTATTTTGGCAATTGTAAACATCTTTCCATGTTTTTTCACACAAATAATTTATAAATATGGACAAAGAATGGATAGGAGTGAGGTAACATTGGATGATGGGGAGGAAACATTCTCTCAGGTGGTGAATAGTTGAAAACGACGGAAAAAGAGGATAATACTGATGGGGAAAATAAAAGATTACGCAGATGTAGATGTGATGCATGAAAAGAATTTCAGTAGATGCATGTCGCAGTTCACGACGTGGTCATGTATTACGGGAATTAGGTGAAGATATGTCGTATAATAAATTGCGTGGGAAGTTTCAGATTGTGACTAGTCTAGAAGAGGTTCCCTTAAAAAAGATACGTCCGAAATTAATAGTATACGGTGTTCCTTACTAGAAACCTTACGAGAAATGAATGGAGAGACAGGACATGAAATTCGCATTATTAGGAAAATGGGTAACACGACTTGGTCCCGAAAGAAGTGGGTGGTTGAGCTTAACAGAGAAAGGTACACGGACATTATGCGCCGCGGAAAGATGTACACTCAGTACACTTGCTATAGAGTAGCGGAATATCTAGAACCCATACGGTGCTACAGGTGCTTGAGGTATTGTCATATGGCACGCTGTTGTAGAGAGGAAAAGGTAGTGTGTGGCCATTGTGGGGATACGAACCATAAATAATGTAATGTCCTACGAAAGGAGAAAAAGAAAAATGTATAAATTACGCTCAGCCATTTAATCACAGTGTAACTAGTACAATTTGCCATGAGTACTGCAATGTTAAAGAGGTCTTTCGTGCAGTAACAGACTATGAGAATTAAAACCCTACACAAAAAATTAAACCGTGATCAAATAGGTACCAAGGAAATGATAATTAATGTATAGAATAATGCGATGGATGTATGTGTGCTACAGGAGCCATATATGCCTTTCGGAAATGTTTGCAATATACCACTAAAATGCGTGGTAATTGTGTTGCTCATGGGTCCTCAGCAATTCTAGTGTGCAACCCACAGCTCAAGATATTAGAATAAAAACAGTATACAAATGAATATATTCAAACATTATTGATTGGGGCTGGTGGGCATACGATGTTGTTGATCAATGCGTATGTAAGGAATAGGTACACAACAAGGGAGATATATCTATGTTTACAGAGGCTATTGGATGAAAATAAGAGAAAGAATGTCTACATTTGTGTAGATTTTATTGGGGGGTCGCTATTGTGGGGAGACAAATAATAATAAAAAGTGAATAATAAAAAACGGCGCGACGTGGAAAATTTCTTGTTTAAAAACGATTTAACATTGGTCAATGTATATGGCCTTTGCACCTATGAAATGGAATATGGTAAATCCGTGATAGATTTAACTATGCAGAACAGGACACGATAGACGACGGCAACAGAGTGGACGGTTTCCAACACAATACGCAGTGACTACAAAACTATTGAATTTTGTAATAGAATCAATAACGACAAACAGGCTGGCAAATCAACAAGGAACTATAGACGAGTTGCATGGGACAAACTGGGAAGGGACACAGGCACATGGACCAATATGACTGGAAAATAGGATCGACGAATATAGATGCGAGAGTGAGAAATATACAAGAAGATATCATCAACTTCATGAGTCCATACTGTAAAATATCGAGCAATGGAAAGCACAAAGGGAAACCATGGTGAAGTCAGGAGTTAACCAAGATGAAACGTAAGGTGGGGAGGATGCGACGACGATACCAGTGGAGACCCTCGAACATATGTGTGAAGACTGGCACGGGAAGAATATTTTTTTTTTTTGTTGGGCTTTAGGGCTCGTCAACATCGAAGGTCATTAGAGCCCATGCAAGTAGGGAAAAATGCAGTTTCGCACCATAGAGAAGAGCCATAGTAACTCTTCCCCGTGTGTGGGACTCGCCGAATATCTCGACCATACCCACTAAAAAACCCTCCTGAAATCA
>NNCF01131959.1:52535-67669 GCA_002313205.1 Laupala kohalensis | reverse complement strand
GCGAGAATACCTTCCAGATATATTTCGGATTGACTCCCATACTATAGTGGACGATGTTGTTCTCTTAATGGTGCTTAGAAACTCTTTCCAGGAGGTGGATCTGGATTCTTTGATGGTTCTGCGCGGTTTTGCTCTAGCAATCCGATATGCGACGAGGTTTTCTGGAGATGGACTAGCCTTAAATCTCCGCAATGTTCTTCGTCTTGCCCGAATGGCGGAGCGACATGCGTCGTTCCACCAGGGGACATGAGGTCTTCGCGGAAAATTAGATGTTTTCGGAATGGATTCATCAGCGGCATGATGAATCACCTGGGTCGATGGTCGACCCTCTCTTGGACATTACCCGTTTCTCTGAAGACAGACAGGGAACGGTACTGTGTCCAATTAGCCTTACTGAGTATCCATTTTTGTGGCTTACTTTCGGGAATAGTCACACGTTCCTGCAAGGACAACCAGATAGGATGATGGTCGCTACCATGCAGATCATCTTCTACCCTCCATTGAAAGATATCAGCAACTTCAGGAGAGCAAACTGACAGGTCTATAGCAGTCCGTGAACCCGTGCCTAAAGCGAAGTGGGTCATCTCTCCGGTATTCAATAATAATTAAATACGGGAAGAATAAATTAAGGGATTACGAACATGTAATATTCGTCGTACCAAAAGAGAATTCTGGTTAGAGTACTTGGAAACTAATTTAAAGAAATTAATTTGGGACCTACCCTATATAATGGGACTGGGAAAGCTGCAAACGAAGACAGTATGGATGACTATACGACAGGATTAACATTACACGACGGATTGGATAGACACAGGAGAAGCGCTACTGAAAGATATATTAGGATGCACGCAGGTGAAAAATGTGCCAGTGAATGTGACTATGATGGAGCAGAGCGAATCTGTACTCACTGAAACGGTGGTTAAACAAATGGTGGATGAGATAAAACCTGGGGAAATTCCTGTGATCGACAATATAACGAGTGATATGATTAAACATCTCTGGACTCGTACGAAATAACGGGTATTATGAATATGTGTTTAACATCGGGTCATTTTCCATGATCCTGGTAATTGGGAGTTTTGCGATTATTTCTAAAACCGGGGAACAGGGATATACACCAGGTTCAATATTATCGGTCGATAACCCTGTTGCTAATGTTAGGGAAATTATTGGAAAAGTATATGTTAAATACTATAAGGAGTGAAATAGGTAGGTACACAATCGACAGTTCGGGTTCACTAAGGGTCTGTGTACGGATGATGCATTTTGTGTCCTAATGAATATGATAAAGAATTCGAATGCAAAATATTAACTGTTGATGTTTATTGATTTTAAAGGTGCATTTGACAGTGTCCACTGAGACATCTTACACGCCCAAATGGATGCTCTCAATGTCTTTGAAAAAAATGAAGAAACTACTGGCGACCTATATCAGAGAAAGATATGTATTGCTGGAATTGCGGACGGAATGTATATATGCAAAGTTAAATAAAGGTTGCCCACAGGAAAGCCATGTTGGCCCTTGTTGTGGTGTGTTGTTCTCGACCGTGTGATGAAAGCGTTAGATGCAGCGGAGTATGATTTTGTAGCATATGCCGATCTTGTGGATATGGTCCCAGCCAATAGTCGACAAGAAATAGAGTATACGGGGGAAGCAGTATTAAAATATGTGATGGAAATAAGTGAAGCTGAACAAATAACAGTATCAATGACTAAAAGAGAGGGAATGGTGATTGGCCTCAAACATGGAGGGATAAATAGAAGAGACTCCGTAGTGCGCGTTGGGAATGAGAGTTTGCCAGTATGCCAACGAGTGAAATACCTCGGGTTGATTTTTGGTGAACGGATGACCTTTACACCACACCTGGAATATACTGGAGAACGAATCAAAAAAACTAATATATAGTGTGCATCGAGTATGTTTGAACAAATATACGATGCCATATGATAAATTACGAAATTACTACTTGGGAGCCTTACAGCCGCTCCTCACGTATGGTTGTGTTGTATGGCATGGCCAGACAAAGAAACAATTTTATGAGCGTACACTAAGCAGTTGTCAGAGAAGTGTATCTATACGAGCAATACTAGTAATAATGGGTCTATTACCTATAGATGTATATATCGATAAGATAATTTTGTGTTATATTATGTGACGACATAGGAGTATACAAATAGATGATTGTGTAATAAAGTCTACAATGTCAGGTTGGAAGAAGGAGATAGATCGAGTACTTTGGGACTGCTGGCAACGTAGATGGGAGGTAAGGAAGGAGCAGTTCTCCATGACTTATGCCGGCAGTGAAATTTGTTGTAGACAATAGGCGGTGGTTCAGACTGACTAAACAGGCAATAGAAATGCTTACAGAACATACCCATATTAGGACATACCTGAAACGACGAGGTCTCACAGATCGAGATATTTGTTTGTGTGGATGGGGGCGAGAGACTGTGTCGCATGTGCTTTTCGAGAGTTCTCTCAGATACCAGGAAAGACTGGAATGGTATGGAATCTTGAAAATGAAAGGAGTATACACGTTGATGTCGTTATCGGAATTAATAAAACACGACATTTATGAGGTATTTGAAGACAACCTAACAGGAGTTTCATTAGTGAAAAAAGCGCTCGAAATAAGGGACGTTCCTGCATACTCGCGACAGGGATGGTAACCTCCCTAGCTACGAATGGACGTATGGCGGCAGAAAACGGAAGGAGAGTAATTATATCACTAAGAAATCGAGACGTGTCGGTCAGACAGATAGTATTAAAGAGGCAAATTGGAAAATGATAAAAACTAAGATAATTAACCACAATGGGTTTTATAAGAATGTTTGATATGATCGATATATGCCAGAGGTGAGAAATATCCTCAATCAAAATAAGATACGTCAAAAACAGAGAAACAAACATTGAAGAGGAATTTGAAGAATAAAACATAATGAGATAAATTAGACTACATGAGAAATAAAGGATGAGTGTATCATAACCCAGTTATTGGCTCACAAGCCGCGGCACTGGGGAAATCAGATTAATAATTGTTATTCGTTATGATTGTTATTGTCATTAATAATATGTCATGATAACTAAAATAAATATCTCCCTGACCTCTCACTGCCAATGAGAGCTGAATACGGGTTGCTTACTGCTCTCAGACCTGTAAATGGGTGTATCCCGCAGGGCTCTGTTCTCGGACCTCTATTATTTGCTTTATGTTTGTAACGGGGCGCTAGGCCTTGATGACGACATGTAATATTGCTCATGCAGATTATCTTCATGTATATGAGCAGGGTTACTTTGATGACTTACTAATTAGTCTTGAAAACTGGGTAGAAATAAGCAGCGCCAAATTGGCAACCAATCACTTGAAAGGAGAGGAACGTGGCGCAAACTAAGGAAATCACAAGAGACCGTTGAATGGCACTGCACGGCATTCAAAATACCCTTTTATCAGCTGGTATATAGTTTGGAAGAGATTATTGAAGTCTAACTGGGCAGCAAGAAGCATGTTTTATCGTTTCGTGAAATATTATAGTTCTCATGCAACGATTATCGGACTATATTCATTTGCACAATGTAATTATCTCGTCATAAAAAAAAAACGTCTAACAGTATTCTTTTATTCCCAATTTTGCTCCTCTCTGAAATTTCTTTGTCACGCATCACTATTATCACTCCTTGAGGGTGAACTGTTTGATTGGTTTTCCCCCGCTTTTCGTACCAAATCCCTAATCAGTTTGTTCCACGCTATCTCATCTTACTTCAGGAGCACCTTACAATCTTTGGTCCTTGAAATGCGCTCAATATCCATTTTAAATTCCATGTCTATAATCATTTTATATTTATTTAGAGGAATAACCTCGGAAAGTCTCATACCATCAATACATACCGCATACCAATTTTCCTTAATTAATATTTTAAGTGCGTTAGTGATGTCTTCTTGATTTTTATCTTCATGCGTGTGGTTATCCAAATTTGAATTACAATACTAAAGTAATGCAAATTGTACCTCTGTAGTTATCTCCCAGACACCATTCATTATTTTCCCTGTGTATTTTAGATAATGTTGCGTACGTACCATAGTTCTAAGTTTGTGTATCTTTTTCCGAAAAGCTACACTCAAGTTTTCTTTGATCTAATATCTACCTTGAATTTTAGAATCTGTATTTTGCTCAATGTATGCCACAAGTTAATTTCGTGTTCGTGTCTTTATATTTCCTTCCGTCGAAAAAATAACAACGCATGGTTAAAGAGCCATGAAATCATAAATAGCTAGTGACAAAATGTACGTTACCCAGTACTTCATATTTAAACGAAATACAATTCACGATAAAAAATAACGTGTAAGACTAAAAAACTATTTAATTTTTGTGTCTTAGGTAAATAAGCGTAATGAATATACATAAATTTATATTTTACAATTAATTGCCCAAGAAATAGCTCATAGTTAAAACGTAAGTCTTCGATCCTGTTCCTGTCAAGAAATTAATCTTTGTAATGATACCTCATTTGTGGTAATTCGTGAAAAAACGACTGAAGAAAAATTGAAATATACAAAAAAAATTCACTTTCATATAAAGTATTTTGAGATGAATTCACTTGATATGAACGTAATATCATCTTTGTCAGTCTTTGTTATTTTCTTGCGATATGTTTGTAATAGGAACTGCTCAGAAGAAATAATAATTATTTCAATTAATAATTTAATTAGATGTTTACTTAAATTAATGATTCTGGAACTAAAGTTTTACCATGTTGAAAAAAATATTTTTAATTTACATATTTAATGTGACACTACTGGTGCGAAAAGCAATACATATAAGGTTAATGTACTTTACTAGGAAACAAAAATCCCTTGATGACCAATGTTGTTCGAAAAATGTGTTTTACTGAAGACGGAATTTGTGTTTCCGTTACTTTTTATATCCATTTTATTCCACCCGACCAGCGATTAAGAAACTTTTCATGCGCACTGTAGTTGGGTTGCCGTGGGTCGACTAGGGACCCATTCTCTCGCATCCGACAATCTGCTGGGAAGACATGCCTAAAGCAGTCGCTGAGAGCAGAATGGCGTGCACTCTTCTAGCGCGTCACCCTTCCCCGGTGGCCGTCGGTGAACCCCACTCATTATTTACTCCTATCTCTTAGCTCCTTCCAAGCCAGGCTTTGCACCATTCTCCGTTAATACCCCAACACTCAGCTTCTCCTTTCGCTTGGCATTAAAGGGTTAATCTTTTCTTTAGGATTTCGAGTTCTTTGCTTTTGTTTGTCTACTAAATATTTTTTAAATGCGGTTCTGAGCGCCGAGCAGCGAGTCGGCTGTATTCGGTTGTCCCCACCACTAGCCAGTGTAAACAACTCGGTACCAGCACAGTTCTGAGTTCTACGGCACCAGTAATATGCCCGTACTACCAGTCAGTGTGGTCGATGATTGTGCTTAGTTTAAGCGATTGTATGAATATACAGTTTATGTTGGCACTGAAGTGAAATGCCTACCTATTGTGTAGCCTATATCTGCAAGAATTATATAAATAAGAAATCTGGTTTATCTGCTCATAAGTAAGTATAATGGAGATTACTTATTTTCATTTTTAGTATGAGATAATTGAAGTGTATTACCACACTATTTGTTAATAGTAGCGCTAAAATTCAAGATCAAATAAATTTTAGTAATGCTTTTGGCTTGACAGGTCATTATTTAATTTCATATCTAAATATTAACTTAAAATTTAAATATCATTTATCGCTTTTCTCGTTAACTATAGAACACTTTTACATTAGACACTTCCTTTCAGTAATTATTTAAACTATTGGTCACTTAATACTTAATGTCCTTTATGACTTAAATGACAGATCCCAATGGAATATACATTGCAAATGACAATTACTATAGAGACAATATTTTATACTACATTAGTGGACTTGCTGTGAAAAAAGTAGAAAGTTATATGAAATGTACTACACTCTTACATGACAACTTCCAAAGTAACTCTGAGTTCATTACTTTTACTGCACTTTTCTCAAGGGGACACCTTGTCAACGTGTCTAGTGAAGTTTTTAGATTAGTTAAGTATTTGTAGATATTATTAATGTGCAATAAAGACACGAAGGTATTTTGTTCCAGAAAATATATGTAACAGGTAATTTGAGGGACGTTTGTTTAAAAATCACCCCTTCAAAATTGAATCTCGTGACGATATTCACGAAATGAAGCTAATAAAGTTAATAGGTACTTTATTTTTGAAAACTATGTCTTTTTCTCACGCAAAAGAAAAGACTTCAAAAATAAATAAGTCAAGGTAAGGTAGGCGCCAGAAGCTCAACAAATTTATTTTGTTTCGAAATATGTAATATAAAAATGTTATGTCTGTAGAAAAAATATATCATGTGCTGTATGTGAACAATCTATTAAAAAAATATTAATGTGGAATACAGAAATTATTTCATTCATTAAAACAATTACCCTTTTAAGTCGTAAGTATTATTGTAACATTAAAAGTTTTTAACTCCAAATTTTTGTTTCAGAGGAGATATATTTTTTGTGTTATGTAGAAATGTTACCTTGTGGTCTAAAATATTTAGTAGACATATTAGACAGCCAGCCAGCCAGCCTTTTTTAAATTTAATTCCGAAAATTATTTAATCAGTTTTCTCAGAGTGGGAAATATGCGTATAATATAATGTTTTGATTTATTTAGAAATGAGTGATATTTAAACTTGTGATATATAATCACACATTTAAAAAAAATATATATTCTGCATTATTATGGTCACGAAAAACAATTTACTAATAGGATGATAATAAACTCGTCTCCTTTTTCTAACGAGAAGACCTAAAATGCATGCTGATTATATATTACTACGAGAGTGATGATATTCCATATAATATGTTAAGATATTGAGAAAAGTATTTAAACATTCGTTGCAAATATATCCTTCATCACGTGTTTATCAGTTAGTCTCGTAAATAACTGTTTCTTTTCATCTTAGAAGAGGTTTTATGAACGTAATGTGTGGGCGTATAACAGAAGAGAAGAGGAGAAAAGTATTCCGAATTTTTGGCTTATTACTAAGAGATTCGTTTTTATTTTCTTGAGCTTTTGCCTTCATGAAGTAATATTTATTTCACATCGTTTTTATTACACATTTCTTCTGTCTTTAACAATTAAATTAGATCCTCGTACACATCAAATGCTTTTCATGATTATCCGTTTTCTCCTACGATTCAATTTAGCACAGATAAGAAAATTGTTTGAGAAAATTAATTTGATCCATACTCCCGTAGCTTTTCTTCTACTCCCTTTAATGAAATTGTCAGTTTTATCTTCTTTCTGCCTCTTCATTTCAAATGTCATTCTTGACAGTTATTATCTTTTTTGAATTGAAAACCAACGCAGAAGTGAGTTTATTTCTTTTGCACTAATATATTTTCTAAATTCTCTGCATTTCATTATCTTTTTTTTCCTATTATAAATAATTTCGTATTTTAATGTACGATGTTCCTCTCGTTTAACAATTCTCTCGCGTCCCCATATAATCATTCACTGGAGTGAAATTGATAGCTAATTGACCCACTCCATACTACCCGAATAACTGCTGCTTTGGTAAAGGTATCGATTTTTTCACATCTATTATGTCTAAATCGCCATTAAAGTATGTGAAAGTTAATCCAAGACAAATTTCGAAAAATATCGCTGAGAAGTCCTCTTGGATACACTCTAGAAAACACATGTACCGAATTTACGAAGCGAGTCGCTCCGCGGGACCAGCCCTGGAGAACACGTGTTGTTAAGTTCCGGCACTTAAAGTCTTTGGGCTAGGCGAGAAAAACTAAATATATTTGACGTGTAGTAAAAATCTAATTCGAATTTTCAAAACATCTCCAGATTCCAGGTTCACTCTGGAGAAAACATATGCCGAATTTCGAAACCCTAAAAATTTTTGAATTGTATATGCGCTTCACGATTGTTACCAAAAACACTTAAATATTAATTAAAACAATTAATATCGGAATTCAAAAAGATCTATGTGTTATATTCTTTTACCACTCTTGTAGGACGCGTGAAAAAAATTTCGGAATGTTTGGTCCATCTGTCTTTTCGCTTTGCGGTGGACACACAGATACAGAAACTCCCTTATACTTTTATCTGTATTATTGCAACATGTATACGTTGTCATGGAGTAATGATTAACTAATTATAGATTTTTCAACCCAAATAGATGGTGATCGTCAGGTTGCGGAATCATTTGCAACCAAATCGATTGAAGAATTTCCACTTGAAAAGTTCCTGCAATATGCTTCACTAGTTAATATTAGATAAAATTGTGAACTAACGAAGAATAACGTACTGCACTATCATATTTTAAACATCAATTTAAAAAGTGAGAAAAATTAAAAACACCTAGTTATATATGAAACTGAAAATGCTCTTTTCTATGGGATATTCTTATGAACTCATGATCATAGCTCGCGATTCGACCGATGGATATGCGTATTTCTTTTTTTGTTTTGTTCGTTATGGTCCTGGAAAAGTTTGCAGGAAGAAACTAGGGACAATTACAAAGGAAATTTGGAAAATTCAAACAAACTGCAAAATTCATAATTTCCCATTGGCGTACTTTTGAATGTACTCCTCCTCAAATTGAATATCTATGGCCACAATTGTTAATTGATACAATTATCACTCAGAAATATGTTTTTTTCTCATTTCTACTATGTTTACACGTTTAAAATAGCTTTTCACAAATTCACAAAACAATCACAAACAAATTGATTGAAATTTGGACAGGACAACGTCTGTCGCGTCAGCTAGGTTGAGAATAAATGTCTTACCAAGGTGTACCAACAAATGAAAAATATGCATTTCTCTCTTACTCAAAGAAAGGAAAAAAAACATGCAACTGACTCAACGCTAAGTTCAAAGAAAAAATTGGATTGATACCAGAGCTTTTCTGAAGCTTAACTTTCGCAGCAAGCGAAACGTCTTAACAAACTTCATCCACAGGACTGTTGAAGTAGTACCGAAGAGAAAACTTTGTGTTTTGGGAGTGAAAAGTACCAACAACGCCTCTAACATTGGAACCACGCCCTACAGTTTGTCTCGGTTGCACTGAGTCTCGAAGCACCGAAGTGTAGGATTCCTTTGGGCAACGTCGGGTCATGCTTTTGTATTCTCTATCCCCTTTGTCTCACATTATTCTGCTCTGTCATTACGATTACGGAGTTTGTCAATATTGTTGTTGTCGTTTTTGTGCTCCGAATAATCGATAATACATTTTAAAGCACGTTATATTGACACTCCTTTCGAAGGTATTTTTGACAATCAATATTATTAATATCATTATTATTCTCTCAAATTGCTCTGAATTTTTTTTCAGTACTGGACTATAAAATCAAATTCTGCTGAAGGATATATATTTGTTCATGATTACAGAGCATTTATCCTGTACAAACTACACAGTAAAAACATTAAAATAAACAAAAGAAATAATAGTTATAACACTGTAATTTATTCCTGAAATCGGAGATCCAAGGGCTGGTATCTTTTTAAGCTTCACAGTTCTTCACGGTTCTCTAGTAACTTGAGGGCTAGATTATTTTCGTGCATTTCAAGTCTCGATTGGTATTTCTTGAAAATATTTGAGGTTTCTTCCTGTATGTTAGGTACACTACTGATAACAAAAAAGGGCCCATTTATTTTTCTAAGTCCCATGCTCTGACCAGTTTTGGATCTGTTAAGTTTGCAACGCGTCTCTCCTCCTGCTTCCCCTTCAACAGGGGAAGCTTCATTCGACCAATCGTAGGTCTATTTGAAACGGCGCCCGTATTTGGAAGACTAATAGTACCGCTGGTAAATCGTAACGAGATAAAATGTTTAATTACACCGCTATTAAAGAAATATTTTGTATTTTTTTATTATACACATTTTGGACTTGTATAACAAAAATATGCTGTATATTCTTGACTTCAATAAACTTTACCATTCTCTATATTTAAACGACATCTCGAGATTCGTTGTCTCGCAAGGTCTTCATTGGTAATGCAAAATATATTAGAGTTTCGGTAAAAAACGTTTGCGTAATAGTGTAATAATATATAGTTTTTAACAGAATTTGAATATAATTGCAAGATATCGTATGGAATTGGTATAATTCGAATCACAAATTACTTATAAATATTCCTATAATTTCTTATATTTATACAGTGAAGTAAAGAAATCAAATCTAATTTGCCTACAAGTGATGTGTAATGTCGAAAGTAATTTCACATAATTTGCGATTCTCTTAGGTTTTTCATATATGTGAAAAGGAATTAAATAAATATAGAAAACGTTTGTCTAAAATATGAACTAATAACACAAAAGTTTAATTCTCGAGTTATAAATAATATAAAACTACTTAAGGAACAAATAAATTACATGTTCTAATAATATAATGATCTACAATATAACACTGGTTGTAATCGTGCAGCATATAAAATCGTGATCCGAGATTAATATCACAAAAAACGTGTTTTAGATTACAACAAATATAACTAAAACAGAAATCACTTTCATTAATTTATTGAAATGAAATTGTGAAATACAACCACAGATTCTTGTTTTCTTTCTTTGTTCCTACTTCTCTCTTTCTTTTCCTTTAAATTTCATAGTTCAATTAAAGAACGTTAATTGCATCTATTAATAATTTTGTTTAAATATGAGATACTCTTTTAAAGATAATACTTCTTCAATATCCTTGCGTCTGTGTGCTTTGTATTTTTCATGCTATTTCGTTACTCTACTTATCTTTCTTAGCAAAGAATTCTGAAAGTGTAAAATGTAATATTTACGATACTATTTCTACATTTCCAACTGATATAGCACTGAACTCAAAACAATAGTTAAAAATAAACAAAATGGTATCACTCATTACCATCAAAATAATGAGAAACATGAGATGCACACTATATTCTATTCCCTTTTAAAAATAACATTAAAATGACATATCTACAAACACACACTTTTTTGATTCTCACCATTGGTAAATGAAAAAGTACGCGATGTGAGTGGAAATTATTTCACTGCATCTCTACCAAACTTTACCGATATGCGGATTAAACATATACCAACTACACTATGAATACTGTATATTTAAGAAAAATAAAATAGTTCCAACAGTTTTTGAATATATTTCAAAAGTATACTTTGACCTTCAAATGAAGTAGCCTTTGCGTTCAAGTAAAGCGAAAGTGTGAATCACCAGCGCAAATTCTAGATATTCCTGGTTGAAATTATTTCTTTCATCTAGGACTATAAGAAGAAAGGTTTTAAATACCTTATCTGATCAGACGGCCTCGTGTTACTCTGTAGAGGGAGAATTTGAGTTTATGGAGCGTAGTAAAATTGGACGATACGAATACTATTTTATTGCTATGAAAACTGTTAGTTTAAATTAATAGAGCATATACCTTTTTCTTTAGTAAATATTGTTTTCCTAATGTATAATGAAATCTAGATGCTATATGAATAAATATTTATTGAAAATATGGTTTGGATATATATTAGACCCGTTTCCTACTCAATATTTTTATTAAAATAAAGTTTTAATACTTGGGGTATAATTACGAACTCGTGAATTTCTTTTAGTATCATTGTTTTCTTTAAATATAAATTATTTGCTTTTAAATTCAATATAAAAGTTTTTTGCACATGTTTATTGAAATTTTGAAGAACTTTTCTAAATTCCTCGTAAAATATATCATTGAACATTTTCATTTACACATGAAGAAACTAAAATATCAAAACTTAAAGAGAACATGAATATAAATTATTTTATAGAAACTTTGTCGTCTCGTCGGCAGATGAGCTTTGTCGTAAACTACCCTGCCACGTTGCCGTGTATGTTGTAATGCTACGGTGCCGAATTGACAATTGCACAGCGTATGTTTTAAGATTTTCCTAAGCAATGTGAGAGCTTGAATTAAGGTTTCGTTCATTACAGCTCCCAAACAGATATTACGAGGTGAATTGTGGTATAAACCATTTTCAAAAATCAGTTTACAAGTGTCACTGGGATTCGAACCCACTTTGTGGTGACAGAACAGTCATAGCAGTGCTTTACTGTTCTCAATCAACTACACTTTTGCTGGAGGACGTAAAATGTCTGTTGAAAAATTCGAACAAATAAATAGTCACTCAAGTCTGCGTGTTTTAGTCGGTTTGACAATGAATGACATTCTTTTTTTTTGAATTGCTTGTTGAATTACCTTCCTGTCATATAAGACTAAAATTTAAATAAATGATTGTGGTAGTGTCTTTTTAAATTTGTACAAATGTCCTGAGTGCCGTACTTTATCAAATTCCTGTCTGACGTCTAGAAATACGGCTGAACAATACTCTTGTCTTTCTAGTGCATCATTTACTGCTTCCACTTTTCTGCGAACTTGTTCAGTTGTAGAGTGTTTGAATCCAAATTAGTATGAGGGTAGAAGATTTACACATTTTAGAATCGGATATAAACGGCTGAGGAGTAATTTGTCAAAGGTTTTATACATTATAGACACTATATATGATGGGTCTATATAAATTAACTTCATGTGGAGGTTTACCAGGCTTTGATTTGGGAATTATTTGGGCATATTTCCATTGTGATGGAAAATGTCCTATTCAAACTATTGCGTTAAAAATAGACGTAAATAAAGCAATGGTCTTCTTTAATAGATTTTTAACACCGTTCCTGTAATTAGAACAAATCTCGGAGTTTTTTTGCGTACCTTTTAACATGTTTGGAACTTCAGTTTTTGTGGACCATTTTATCGAACGGGAGTTTTGATTTGCCATTTCGAGAAATTTTTCTATTTCTTCATCTTCTTTCCGGTGGATCTCTAATTGGAATGATTGAAATATTTTTGAAATATTCTGCAAATGCTTCGGTTCTTTCAGTGTCACTTCTTGCTCATTTTCCATTTGTATTGGAAGATATGATTAATTGAGCTTTTGAGATGTTTCGAAGCCTTCCAAAGCGAGTAATCTGCATCTTTAGTTGGAGATAAGTTGTTTAGGTGAGATATTTGTGTTTTTTTACTTTGATGTGCTCTCAGTATCATTTTCAGATGTTTAGTGATTCTGTTGAGTTTATCGTATGGATGATACTCTTGTTCTCTTCTTTAGTTTTCTTTATCTTCTATTTTTCCTGGATATTGGCTGGTAGTGTACGACATTTCTTTTGTGGCAGGGTTGGTGTTGCAAACCAGGAAGCTCGTTAAATTCTGGTGGTGATATATTCCACTGAATCATCAATATCATATTTTGTTTTCAACGGTACATTAATAACAACGTTGATAATCGGCGAGTCTCACATACGAGGAAGAGTCTTTACGGTTCTTCTCTATGGTGCGAAACTGCATTTTTCCCCACCTGCAAGGGCTCTAATGACCTTGCTGTTGACGAACCCTAAAGCCCCACAAAAAAATATAGGTGAGATCTTTGGTTCTCGCACAGAATCCTCAACAGGGTTCATTTCTTCTGAATTTGTTCTAACATTGTCATACGCATTTTTATTGAAAATTGCAAAGGAATTATTTAATTGGAAGTCTCCACTTACTGCNTTCTTCTGAATTTGTTCTAACATTGTCATACGCATTTTTATTGAAAATTGCAAAGGAATTATTTAATTGGAAGTCTCCACTTACTGTTTGTCGTAAGCGAATGTCTCCGCTCACTGCTTACGTGAAGTATTTTCTAGAGGTTTCTCATTCATCTTTCTTTTCTTCTACTTCTGTAAACTTGCCATTCAGGTTCCATCTTGTTTTGGGGTTCACTGCCACTGCGCTGATAGACTGCGTTGAAGGTCACTCCTGGGGTTGCGGAACAGCGGCGCTACTACTTTCGCCTAAAGTACAAGATTCATTCGGTGTCATGAAGGTCAGGTGTACTTCACTCACACTCCATATTTCTCGCTATGTCACTGTTGATTACTCGCTACGCGTCGCTGACGAGCTGCCCAGTAAGGAAAGTTGTAGAATTTTTTAAATTCGAATGAATAATATTTATAGTTTTTAGTTATCGAACACTCACAATCACGTTTAAAGAAAACGATTCAATTATATACCGACGTAAACAAGTCACTTCACTTCTTAGCGGGGCTTCGGAGAGCGATGTTCACTACGCCGCGTCTGAATCAACAATCCGTCTGCATCAACAATATGAACATGGCTTCAATGACGGATTCAATAAAATATAAATGAGAACAATGAGTAAAAACTGAAGTATCCGAAGTCTTATTATGACACGCGGGAGAGAATATCAGTCGATGTAGAGATGTAGAACATAAAAGGCTATTTAAAAATATCAAGCTGTAAAAAGTAGATCCAAAATAAGAAAACGTTTTTTTTTCACGAAATTTAGCAGCCAATAGACAAAATAAAATTAAAAACAGATTTTAAGATTGAGTTTTCAGTAAATCATATCTATCTAATCGTATTATGCACTGTGTGACGTATTGTGCGAAACTATGCGTCTCTATCAGTGGCCACAAAGGAGCCAAATACATTCTTAAAATAATTATTTCCTCAAAAGAGTATTATTCATCAATTGTTGTTATATAGCAGCGCTAGACATAAATGAATATGAATCCGTTTATTTGTTACGACTTCATTCTGCCAATTCGTAATCAATCTGTGACCAAATGCTTATTCACTCGCCACATTTGTCAATTTGCTATTGACTATTATTCTGAAATAATTTAGTTTTTCAGGAATCGGTAGCAAATTTGGAATGGAGGAAAAAAAAACATCTTTGTCATCAGTAGTTCAATTAATTAAATCTTTCTATATAGTAATTTTGTAAAAGTTTTTTTAAAAATAAGACTAGGAAGGTTCTGTTCGATAATCACTATTACTAACGGATTTTTTATTATAGACCTCTGAATTCTAAAAGCTGTGGAGAGTACAACAAAAATTGAAAAGGACACAGTAACCACCATTGAATTTGTAATTGTGTTTTGCATATAAACAAGTGAAAAATTTGTTTTCACGATTGAATATTAATCTTTTAAACCTAAAATGTTTCAAAAAGCGTGATAGGAAAGATGTACTTATTGAAGGGAAATAGTGAATAATTTTTTTCCATCTGTATCTTGTTGTACTTCTAATCTA
>NNCF01131959.1:5624-45411 GCA_002313205.1 Laupala kohalensis | reverse complement strand
CTAAAGTAATGGAAAACGACAGGCATATACTAAAATCGAACAACCGGATGAAATCCATGTGGAATATTGTTAACAATTACACGTCAAGTTCTGAAAATCGCGAAGAAAATGTTTCTTTACTAAAAGATGGCAAAATCGTATCAAATCCTCAGGACATCGCAAGTTTGTTTAATTCTTACTTCTCAGAAATTTGGCAAAATAACGAACTCAATATATCCAAATAATTATTTTCGTAACTATAAGACTATTTTTCGAAAAGTCACTTACTTGCTGAGTACCCCAAGGTTCAATTCACGATCCTATACCCTTTTTATTGTATGTGAATGACATATCATCCACATCAGATTGCAAAATGGTTCTTTTTACACATGACATTAATTTACTACATAAACATGACAAGGCTCAAAAAGTTTTGTCTATCCTTTCGGCCTGGTTCCATACAAATCGTCTCATTGTAACCACTGACAAAACAGTGTCTATGTCATTTCACAATAGTATCACAAAATCTTTACCCCAGATTTATCTTTCTTTAAACGGAACACAATTAAAAACTGCTACGAATACAAAATTCTTAGGTCTCAATATTCAAGATAACCTCAAATGGAATTGTCACGTTGACAATCTTAATTCCCAATCATGCAAATTGTGTTACGCATTCCGAATCTTAGTTAAGGCAGTTAGTCCACGTATTTCCCTTTGCGTATATTTCGAAATCGTTTACTCCCATTTACGTTACGGCATTACCTTCTGGGGTAATTCCGGTCAGAGTATTCAAACTTTCAGAATTCAGAAGAGAATAGTTCGGATAATTTGTAAATCTCACCCTCGAAACTCTTGTAAACCTATATTCAAGGAATTAAATATCTTAACATTTCGCTGAATTTATATTTATGAAACGGTCGTGTTTGTTAAGACCGAATTACTGAGGTGCCACCCTTGCTTCATACGAAACAGTCTCGTTCACGAACACAATACTCGCAATAGTAATAATATTCATCTTCCTAGAATGTCAATTACATTTTGCCAAAAATTGTTCTTTTTAATTCGCTCCCCAGAAATGTAAAAGATAAACTGAAATTGAATATCTTCAAATCCGCGGTTAAAAAGCTACCTGCTGCACCAGTGCTTCTGCAATGTAATATAATTTATTGATGTTAATAAAAGTTAAATCCGTCTTGTTCTTTATCACGCCATTCATTAGTACTTGTAAAATAACTTATAACAATTAAAAAAACTATTTTCTTTCATACTTGTGTTGTGTGTTATGTTTTATATTAATTTGGTTTCATGTGTACTCAACTTTTGCACGGTTGTGCACATTAATTCTCTAGGCCCATTCTGACTCGAGTTTTTCTCTTGTTTTCCTTCTAGTAGAGGCAGATTTCTTATACCGGTTCTCTCGGCTTACGTCTTATCTGTCTAGCGGCGCGTTTATTGAAACAAGAAATCGTGAATTTAATGTTATTTCAATTCTTATGGTTTGTAAACACTATTCGCAGAATATTTTATAGTTTGGTAATAATTCGTATATGTTAAATAATTTTTTTGTGTTAAATTACAAACATTTTGATATTCTATTTGTATTATAACTCGTAGCTAACTTTTAGTCTTATCTAGGAATTTTTGCTGAAATTTTTCAATCCGTCTCTGCCTTAGGGCTCTTGATCGGAATTGTTTGGTAGGTCCCTTGCTTGCTTCCGGAGAGTAAGTTAGTTTATTGTCCTCCACGTCGTCTTACGCAGTTTGTACTGTTTTTTTAACAATAAATTTATTATAACAACTTAGTGACTTACCCACTAAATCACGCTGGCTCCTCAAAATATTAATTTCTAAACAGCCTATACTTTCTAATTTTTTATTATTTTTTTACTTAAAACTACTTTATGTATGCGATTATGGTCTTTGAAATGTAAATTAATCCTCTTCGCCATGAATAAATTTGTATTACATCTTACCCGAATACACTTTAGTACAACCAATCATGAGAATAATGTCGATTTATTTATGACATTAATCTCATTTGGAGTCACCATGGCTATGTGAGTAGAGCACCTAGCGACTAGCGTGACAAACTGAAGTTTAAATACTTAAGAGATCGTAAGATATTACAAGTTTTTATTTAATTTTACCTGTTAGTCAAATATTGCAAATGAATTAAAAAATGTTTCCCCAAACGATTTAAGCTGAAACTAGACACAAATGAGCCCGATGACAATGCAATATTATAACTTACTTGAAATCGTTTTTAAATTATCATACTATCTCGAGATATCTCGCGGCGGAATGTTTCCTGAAAACTTTCCCTGAAATGCAACCCGTCTCTTCACAAATAATTATAACGAATTGCGTAACCTACGCCTTTTCGTTATAACATCTTATCATTATTCAAATAGCCTTTTGTCCGAAATGTTCTTGAAAGTAGATGGATCGTGAACGGTTGGTAAGTACCTACTACCGAAATATGTATTTTCGTGCGTCAAGCTTTCTGAAGACCAGTAATTCAACTTAAATTATTGAAACCATTTTCAGTGATAAAGATCGTAAGTACATTTTTTACTAGGATCTACTAATGTGAAATATGTATATAAGCCTAATATTTTTTATTTTACCATTATTAGTTTTTTGAAAATTGTTTAAATCAAAATTTGTTTTTAAAAAGCGTTTTTGATTGTCGTTTTATTTTTTACTCATATATAAACATTCAGGCTGATAGTAATATAAGTACCTAATTTACTTCGAAGGTAAACTTATCTTCCGTTTCTTGAAACTACTGAACCCTATTATTTGCCCTGAATGGCTCTTGAAGATTTATCGTGATGAGAGCAATTTGTACTTTGTACATGTCTTGTTATCTTGAAAACATTTAAACATTTTCCTTGGTTGTACGCAAGGAAGTTATTTCATGGACTCTTAAAGCCTTAATTATCAAAACCAGCTTGATTAATTATGATATGTGTCTCCTTTAACAAAATACAAGACACTCTCATGCACGTATTTGAAATTACTTCAAGGTTTACTGGTGCTTTAGAAAAACTCAAGGTTCTATAAAGTTTTTAAAAATAATATTAATATTAAAAAACATTTTAGTATGTATGTACATTTAAATAGAATTATGGATTGATTCGGATTTGTTATAATAGAGGTGTGTATTCTTTGATGTTGGCTGAAAATTAGGTCTTCGTTTTGTTTTGGAGATGGATTCTATTTCTTCAGGTAATAAAAAATAATTCTTATTTCTATTGAGTAGCATTCGTGTAATGAGAAACTTTTACACAAATTATACTGAAGTATTTTTATGAAATATTATACATATGTAAAGAATGAACAAAATTAAATAATATAAACAAAAATATAAGAAAATTAGTGTTGATTTTATACAAAAGCAGTATTTATACTCGAAAGAGAATTTTAACTTTTAAAAATACAGACGAACTTTTTGAAGTACTCTTGTAAATATTTCAATAAGCTTGCTTCTAACCTTCTTAAATTACTTTTTCTCCAAAGACTTTTCTTAGAATCACTCAAGTAGATTAAAGAATATTTTTTTTAAGAAAAAAGGGGGAGTGAATTGCAAAAAGTCGACGAAACCGGTTGAGATAGACTATAGAATGTAGAAAGAATACAAATACCATAAATTGAAATTGGAGAATTCCTACCACTATTCGTGTTATAAATACAGAGGCAAGAACGAGGCGCCGAAAGGGACAAGATATTGCCTTTTCCGCCTAAAGGTGGTAGTCTCGCCTGTGCTGCGGTGTTGTACTTAATGCACAAACCGTCGCGCTTCCGCAGCTGCTTGTGCGCAACTTGCATCCCACAGAAATTGCTTCAGTCTCATCCTGAATTCCTCTCATTCTTAATTATGCTCATTCCCGTTATTTACGAGTAGCGACGATTTAATTCCGGGCTAACTCAGAGACTCATGTGAAGAGGATGCAATTTAAACCGAATTTTGAGGAAGCTGAAAATGCACAATTGCTTTAACGTTTTTCCTTCTAGATACAAAGGTTTTAGGGCATCGAAATACTTCTAAGATTGACGATGAAATAACAGTTCTGGCTTGAATAAAAACAACATGGATAATAAATATTACTATGTATTGTGGCAGAACAAAAATAAATTTAAATGGTTGGTAGTGATTAATTAATTAATTATGGAAGGCGCCTCGGCTAGCTCGATCTCAGGGGTCCACATGTACTCGGGTTCGTCATTATTTATCTGAAGGAAAAAGCCATACTGGTGTTCCACATACAGGAAAACGCTTTACGACTAATTAATTTATTAATTTTACTGAACACAAATCACATACAAAACATAAAAATACCCATGCATCCCTCAAAACACACGTTATTTCCTATCACATGGAATACAAGTTACACTGAATTTACTAGTCATTTACGCTTCTCAACAAACATTCATATTAAACAATTTTAAAATAACAAACAAAATTGGCTTCATTACTATCCAAAACATCAAATACAAGTTAACACTGAATTTACTGATAAATTAGGTCTCTTGAGAACATTTACATTAGACAGTTTACATTTACTATTAAAATCAACTTCATACTTCTTTAAAAATTGCCACTTTATATGAATCAGAAAGTTCGGCAGTTCAGAAGTCTTGGTCCTCATCATTCACAAATACCTCACTTTTCTTCTCGCAATAGCGCCTTACGATGTCTGTTGGATGCCACCAACACTCGAAAAAATACCTCGTGCCGATGCTCGATCAAACACTGCAGTGGTGAGTAGAGGGTGCGTCGACCCCACGGGAATCTGGCCTGGTCCCGCTCTCAATTACGACTCCGGGTCGGTGATGTCACCAGCGATGGCTCGACTGGTGGTAGCTTCCGCCCTCAAGCTGCGCGGTCTGGATGCCTTCAGGCGTAGCACGGACACGAACCATCATTGTCTGTTTCCCTTACGAATTCCCTTGGGTTTGAATTCCGCCGCCGAAAATGTTCGCCAAAAACTTAACGACTTAGTTTGGAAAATAGCGACTCAGAGATCTCATCTGATGTTGTGACTTAATCAGATAACTTTAATAGTAAAACTGAGTAGTGGCTCGGCTCAAGAAAAATCAACAAGTCTGTCACTCGCGAAAACACAACCAGGTGTCTGATCTCACGAAACATCACAGAAGTATCTGTTACTCACGAACAAAAAACTGTCTGCGCTCACGCAGCACCAGAGAAGCGTCCGACTGCTCCCGAAAAACTCAACCAAAAGAGTGAAGAATGATTTCCCAATCCTTAAGTGGACTTTCTCCCCCCTACATCTCGTCTTCCACTTCCAAAATCCTCGAATTTCAAATTTCACTTGATGGAGTTTCCCAATAGCTTCGCTACTCCCACTCCCACGCTTTGGTTCTGATTGGGAATTTTTGAGTGATATTCGTTTCTTATCCGCCAATCCTCGGGTGTGTTTAAAAATCGTCCTCAACCGCCGTTTCGTAACGTTTTTTCTCCAAGCAAGTCGCAGCTTGCTTGGTTCATCGGAGAATCCCTTTAACAATCCCTTAATTTTATTACTGGGACGGTTTGCCGAAACGCACCCTAGTCTGGCCGCGATTTCTATGGAATCATAAAACCTTTTGCCCACAAGTTCTCGCTCACCGGGCGGGGGTCACTGTCCCTGCCAGATGTGGGTGTTTTTCTTTGTAGCCATCTGCGCGTTGGTTTCTCACACCCTAGCTCAACGGTGGGTTTTTAAATCCTGTGGAGTGAGGAGGCCCATTCCGCAACTCCGCTCGTTTTCGGTATTTAATGGTGAAATTAATCAAATCTTATAGTATGTGCTTGTAAATATTCAATTGCAAATTGATCAATATCCACTTTTACTCATATGCAACTACATTTTTTTATGTGTAAAAATTGAATTAATTCAGGATGATACATGTCAGTATCATTCTTATGTTTTACTGAAGTGTTTTTGTTACAAATTACCTCGAAAATTAACTTCACCTGTTAGTAAATTCAGTCTTTTGATAGTGTCAAAGTCATTTCGTTGTGCTAATTTTGTGGACCGAGTCGTGGAAAGAGAATTTTAACTCAATACGTATTGAGGAGGTTCCACAAAACTGCTATACTCATCTACAATTTAGATGGTGTAAGTCTGGATGGTAATGTAACCTGGAAAGTAAGATGAGATTGTCAGTACCCTCAAGTGAGTGCATCATCAGATATACGATCATCAATTGGAAAGAAGATTTACGCTGTGAATTGATAACACTTAACGTTACTACTCGCAAGTTTAAGGCGTATGCATTATAACTCATTAAAATTGAAATACAAAAGTAGAACATTGTTAGTGATGATGGAATATTATTTTTTTAATATTTTCCCCTCCCAAAAAAACGACGGATCCCAAATGTTAATGAAAAATAATTATTACAATTAATTACAAAATGTCAAGAGTTGCAGGAATGATATCGTGTCAGATTTGCTTTTGTATTAGGACTTACATGGGAACTTTCAACAAGTGCAGGTTGGAAGTGATGCTGAAATCTGAAACATATTGACTATTAGTATGATATGTCAAAATATTAGTTAGTAACGATGACCCTCTAAAAGGCACTGAAAAAAAGCAACGAAAAACCAACAGACTGGCCAAATGTAATGAAACAGACATCAAATTAAAGGAAATATCTTCAAATATCAACAAAGCATTAAACAATATTTTGTGTCAATGATAAATTCGTGAAAAATGCGTATTTTTCCTCGTATTCCAAACTAAATCTTATCTTCGTTCTATTGTTTTGTGAATACTAGAAATTACATTAACTAAAATTATCATTGATGATAGATATGTGCTTCGTTAGCGCTTTTGTTAAGTTGCAAAATTATATTTTTAAATTTGTAATTTTTTTTCTTGTAAATTTTGTGTACCTTCGTTAACTCTGAATGAAACTTGTAGATTAAATATAATAAAGCACAATTGTTTATACAAATTTCATAGTCTCAAACTCATAAACTCAATTAATAATTCATTATGTGTTTGATTGGAACTCGGGTTTCCCCTGCATATCATTCCACCGCAACATTCACTCATAATCATTCACCCCCATGTCATTCATAATCACCGCTTCAGGGGAGGTGTGATACGAAGGGCATTCGGCACCCTGAAATTCCCCAGCTCCAGTCAAAAACGAAGCATCATATATCCATCCCCATTCGCCGACCCCAAATGAACTGGGAAAAGGTCATATAAGTATGTGTTTGATTGGAGAAGAATATTCAGGTGATATCACGACAAGCAATGCGAAACTTATGGCAGTGACAGCTTATGACCTCTTACTACAGAAATATGTTTGGTCTGCAGTGTAAAGGATTGACTTATGGTTAACCAAAGTGTGAACGGAAGGTATAAGATAAAATTTCGAAAATTTCTCGACATATTTTTAGTGTCTTCTAGTGTGCCATCGTCGTTAATATTTTGACCGGACATACTAATAGACAATATGGTATTTAAATAATCAGAACCACTTTTGACCTGAGCTTGTTGATAGTTCCCTTGTTAGAACAGAATTCACTGCTCAGGGGACACCTCGTGGAGGTTCCTCTATCTCTGGTGGTTGTTCATGACCACCGCCTGTCCTCAGACGGCCTTTTAATGACGGAGATGACAAGGGTTATGTGAGAATGAGGTAAGGGGTGAATTATATCGAATTTAAAAAAACACCAAACCTGCCGCTATTTCGCATTTTTTTTCATTTATTGTAACTGACTTCAATCTCCTTGTCTGTATAGCATTTGCAATACAAGGAAGTATAAACTAGATTCGTCCCTAGACGCCGCACATCTTATCCGCACTGAGCGTTGTACGCGAAGAGGCGTCGAATATCTCCTATTTCATTTCAAGTTTCTCTTATTCCCCCTATTTTATGTACATATTCTTCAAACACTTTGTACGCTTTATCCGTCGCAATGTAGCGTTCTTTATCATTCTTGTCTATGACTTCAATTGTGATGAAATCTTTATTGAAACGTGCTCTCTCCTGAGCATATATAGGACAATTCCACAGAAGGTGCTCAGGTGTTTCTTGACCTAGGAAGGAAACATATTCATCGTCTTCTCGTATTCCAAAGCGCCGTAAATATGGGAGAAATCACCATGACCACTTAAAAATTGCATCAGCACCTTCAACGGACTGAAACACTTCTTATTCCCCTGTACCCTCTTAATATAACTACAAGGTATGCCATGCCTGTATTAAGTTGTCTGTCAATTTTCTTCGAGCTGCCTTATCTGTATTACACAGTATCTCTTAATTAACGTGTATCGTCCCTCTCTGCTTTATTATATGTATTTTACCTTTTGAACGAACAGATCTATAGGTAGTACCCCGCCAACGTATTATTCGCTTCTGTAGACACGGTCTTGTAGCATCCTGTTATAGGCAACACACATCTCTCCATTTGTCGTAAACGTCGTTCGTATGTAACATTTATTAACCTATCCGCCCATACTACGCATCCATAGGCTATCTGTTTCAGGGCGCCAACATACAAATTTTCAAAATCCTGCATGATACAACAAATTTGTGAAATCCTATCCTCATCACACTGTATAGAATAATTTGTACCCTCTGATTGATGTAACTGAATTGCTGAGCGAACTGGAAATTTAACACACCTAATATCGATGACTTCTCACAGTTTGTATCTTGCGGCCATGCATTCTAAGAATCATTTCCCTTCTGTTCTGTGTTGGATTTCCAAACCACATGACACGCATCTTCGACTCCGACAATGTCAACCCTTGTTGGGAACATACCTCCACACATTCATTAATCAAACGTTGTGCTTTCTGTTCCAGTGACCTTCTTCAATCTCCATAAAAAGACACTAACAGATCGTCGATATAGGCAAATGATTCTATATTTTTCTTCTCGAAGTCCCATAAGATGTTGTCCATGATTACATTTCAATACATTGGTCCACTTGACAACCCCTTTTGTCGTACCAGTACCTCTAATGCATCATTCGTACTCCTCCCTGGTACAAAACCATGCTGGCGGGTATTCATATTCCCGTGTGTTTGTAGATGTCTCTATATTCTGTTTGTCAGAATACGATCAAACAACTTTTCCAAGGACGGTATAAGGTATATTGGTCTATATGAACATGGTTGATTAACGGGACGCCTCTTCTCTTTAAAAAAGAATTTTACCGCATTAATTTCAAACACCGTGGATATTATGATGACCGCAAGCAGTCATTATATATTTCACTGAGTGTGCCCTTTATCACATCTGTCTGATGAAGCATCTCGTGGGATATATTATAACCTGTAGCTTTTTGTCAACCCATCGGTGTTTACTACATTTTCATATTTCCATGTCTATATCTCATCCTGTGGAAATAAATTCTCATATAGCGCCTGTCTGGATTCCTGCCAATTCTTCGTATAATCCTTCCCATTCATTAGTGTTGCCCATATCTCCTTTAGGCGCACCTTATCAACACTAATAAGGTATGGGAGTTCCCATGTCGACTTGGAGAATGCCCTTTCCACAAAATCACTCCAATTGATGCGTTTAGCTTCCTGAATCGAAATTTTATAATTCTCCCGTGTCTTACGATATTCTTGTATTCACCTTCCCCGCGTCGTTTTGAACGTTATAACTGATGTCATAATCTGTTTATTTCACGCTTTACCTTGCTCAGTTCCGACGTCCACCATAACTCCCTTTTCGTTACTCTCTTTCTCCTCCGAATATATTTAGCACACTCCCGCAAAATTGCCCGCTGCAGTGCGTCTTCACTTGCGTCTATTGATCTGCCTGTTTCTTCCAAAATCCGCTCCATCTCTTTCAAAATTTCATTTTTGCTATCCCCCATTCGTCTCCTATCGTCCCGTCGATAATCCACGCTGTTGTTTTCAGATGCTTTTCATCCCTCTCTTAACGCTAGATTTATTAGAATTCCTCGATGATCACTGTACAGTCCCGTATGTAATTGCTACTTGTGTACCCTCATATGTCGCCATTTGTTGGTTAGCGTCACATCGATAACTGACTCCCCCCTATGTCCAACAAAAGTTGCTTCTCCATATTCATTTAATATAAGCAATTTTGTTTCTCTTATAAATTTTTCAAATTATCACCCCCTTTTTGTAGTGCATTTATCTCCCAATATCTGCGTACGAGCATTAGTGTCCAAACACTGCAATATTTTCCTTTGCACTTACTATTGCCATATCGCTCTTTATATTTTTAGTATATTGGCAGTAAAAATTAACTATTATTATCTCATACTCTTTCCAATGATATTGTATCACATGGCAGTGTGCTGTCAGGTACACTTCATATACTAGTATATCTCCTGGTCCTTTAACAACAATCGCACTCCACGGATTTTCCGTACAAATTATGCTGCCAGCCATCGGAATACGTTGTAATTTCCCTTTCAAATGAGATACTTCTTGGAAGCAACCTATTGTTACCTCTTTCCTGGACAGAAACTTCCCAAGTTCCATCGACGAAATCTTTGACCGCTGTAAATTTTGTTGAAATGCTTTAATCATAATTTGTTGCATTTTTAGTACTCTTTGCGCTGCGCGGAATTCCATACAGTTCCAACTCTGCGTGCCATCACTATGCTTCAGTCTTTTTCTCCTGCAATTAACACTCTTTGCTGTTCCATCCTTCCTTTTACACTCCGAATATTTATGGCCCACCGTTCCACAATGACCACCGGTTTCCTGCTTATCACGACAACCAGCCGCTGTGTGTCCGAACCTATGACTCCTGTAACATCTCAGCGGAAATAAATTCTCCTCAAACCTGTAGCTTTGTAAGTCTACGTAGACCCTCCCCTTCTGTGTAAGTATCTCCAAAATTGTACCATTTAATTCCAACACTCTATTCTCAACATCTTTATGACGTCGCTTCTCTCTGTATAACACTCGTATTTCTTTTAACACTTTTTCTCTCTCTCCATATTTGGCAAATACTTATCTATTATATCACCTACCAATACAATCTCGCATCGTCCGAAACTGCAAATTCTGCTTCAATCAACCGGAATTTGAACAAGTGTCACCAGGGATAGAAAATACTGGAAAATACTGAAAATTAATACAATTAATTTGTTGAAAATAATATTTCAAATTTGGACATCATCGGAATGACCAATAATCGAGGAAGAAAACTTAATTAAGAACTAATATATTTTAGCACATTAAGCAAAATTTTTTTTTTCTTTGTGCCATCTAACATCGGAGACATTATTATGTTTATTGCATAATCGTGGGTAAATGAGTGTAATGCAAAGTATTAACAATATGTGCGAGGAAATTGATTAGCGGCGTTTTAGCTTAAATTATCCTTTTGGAAATGATTCCTTTTGTATTTTGTTCCCATCGAATTTTACATTAAATAGAGTAATTAATATTTGTGGGAATAATTAGTACTAATTACCCAAACATAAATTTTGATATTTGGTATCTGGATAAAACATTATTTACTAGAAACATTTGTTTTCATTTGTTTTTCAAAGAGACCTGTAGTTTTATAATATGAACTCATTTATATTTCAAAGAATAATAGATGTTAGTGGATCGCTGAAGATTCATAGTATTTCTAAACCCACTTGGTTCTTAAGTGGAGACCCTCAAAAGTCGAGGTTCTCGTTCCTTCCTCTGTGCAAGCAGTTTATGAGATGGTAAACTCTCAACTTGGAATCATATGAACTCTGTGATTTACGATCTGACGCTCTATTTTAACCTTTGGCAGGAGGGGTGGAAACAGTTCTAAACTCTTTGACCAAATAAATGTTTACTAAATATTTTTATGCATCTCTCTATTAGGATATTGTAGCTTTATCTTTCATTTTAATAATAAACGGATACAATATACAGTACTACGTTGTAATGTACGACTTAATTCAATATAAATGTATATTAGATTAGAAACTATGAAAAAGTTCGCATTTCAATTTTATCAATTATGCTAAATGTGTATTGATATTTGTAAGCCAATTTACAGTTCCATCTCAAAACCTACTGCGATGGAAAATCTAAATGTTATAAATTAGTTTTGGGCGTAACAAAATAGGTATTATCTCCAATAATACATTTAATACCGTTTTCATAGATGTGGAGACATTAAACTGTTGGAATCGTAGCTTATTTTTATCAGGTCTCCCAGATATCGTTGATATTATATAAATCAAAAAATCATTTTTACAGACACACTCTTCACAAAAATGTTGAATTATATCACAAAAAAATGAATCGAAATTCGAGAGGTGGAAATGGTGAGGTCGAACGGATATTTGATTTCATTTGTTGAAAATTTTTAGCACAGCCATTATGAATATGTAAGCTGTATCGTTAGATAGTTTTTTAGTTAGATAGTATCGTTAGTGCGTTATGCTCCCGTAACTAGTCGAATTCCTGCATGGTGACACTATCCAACTTCCTTAAACAGCTTGTACGAGCAGAGCTATATACAAGGCAGCCATAATCGAGCCGAGATCTTACGAATGCTCGATAAAATTGGTGCAAGAAGTAGTGATAAGCGCTCCATTCCCTGCTACTGAGGCACTTTAATAAATTCAGAGACTTTAATGTTCTTGCTCTTAGGTCGGTTAGATGTTCAATCCAATTCAGTCTCTGATCAGACATTAGACCTAAAAAATTTACAAAAGTGTAGAATTTGAGAACGTTTTTCCACAGGGCGAGGTTAGGTTCTGCCAGAAAGTTTGGTCTCCTACTGAAAAGAACACAGCGTGTTTTCTCAGCAGAGAAACGAAAACCGGTCGTTTTCGACCAGTGGTATAATCTATTGACGACGAGTTGGATTTTTCGCTCCGCACCTGTGACACTCTGTGATGAACAAAAGATAGAAAAGTCATCGACAGAAAGAGAGTGTAAAACAGGATTCTTTACAGCAGACGTTATGCTGTTTATGGCCACTGCAAATAAGGTGACACTCAAGATTGAGCCTTGCAAAACGCCGTTCTCTTGGAGAAGGAGATCCGAGGTGTCTCTTCCAATTCTATAGCGGAAAGAACGTTGATCCAAAAAGGACATGAGCATGAGAGGAAGACGTCCTCTAAATCCCCAGGCATAGAGTTGTTGTAAAATGCCATGACGCCAAGTAGTATCGTAAGCCTTCTCGATGTCAAAGAATATTCCGATGAGATGTTGTCTTCAGACGAAAGCAACTTGAATTGCTGATTCCAGGAGAAGTACGTTGTCGAGGGTGGAATGTAACTTCCTGAAACCACACTGAGATCGACTCAGCAAGTAAAGCCGTTCAAGATACCAGACGAGACGTCGGTTAATAATTCTCTCCAGAGTTTCACCAACACAACTCGTCAAGGCAATGCTTCGATAACTACTAATGTTCGTTTTGCCCTTACCTGGTTTTAGTAAAGGGATAAGCGTTGCTTCCTTCCAGGAATTAGGGAATACTCCCTCGGACCATGAAAGATTAAAGATAACCACAAGGTATTCTTTCGACGCGAGACTGAGTTGTCTCAGTATTTCATAATGAATTGAATCAGGGCCAGGAGCAGTGTCGTGGACTGTTGCTAGAACTGACTCAAGTTCCCACATGGAGAAGGAAGAGTTGTAGGATTCCCAGTTGGTGGAACGAAAGTCAAATATATGCTGTCTGCTGTTTTCCTTTTTCTCGCGAAATCAGGATCGCAGTTTGCTGTAGATGTTAGGTCATAAGGTATTCAGGCATCACTGTTGCCATTTCTCAGTTTTTGGTGAGAACCCGACCCTGATAATTGAGTCCAGATATTGGGATTCGAGAATACCTTACAGATGTCTTTTGGATTGACTCCCATACTTTAATGGACGATGTTGTTCTCTTAATGATGCTTAGAAACTCTTTTCAGGAGGTGGATCTGGATTCTTTGATAGTTCTGCGCGCTTCTGCTCTAGCAATCCGATATGCGGCGAGGTTTTCCGGAGATGGACTAGCCTTAAATCTCCGCAATGCTCTTCGTCTTGCCCGAATGGCGGACCGACATGCGTTGTTCCACCAGGGGACATGAGGTTTTCGCGGAAACATAGATGTTTTCGGAATGGATTCTTCAGCGACCGCCTGGGTCAGATGGTCGACCCTCTCTTGGACACTACCCGTTTCTCTGAAGATAGACAGAGAACGGTACTGTGTGCAGTTAGCGTTTCTGAGAATCCATTTCTGTGGCTTGCATTCGGAAACAGTTGCACGTTCCTTCAAGGACAACCAGATAGGATGATGGTCGCTACCATGCAGATCATCTTCTACCTTCCATTGAAAGATATCAGCGACTTCAGGAGAGAAAATTGACAGGTCTATAGCAGTCCAAGACTCGGTGGCAAACGAAAAGTGTGTCATCTCCCCGGTGTTCAGTAGACATAAATCTTCCCGCTTAAAGAGACAATTCAGCAGTCGGCCCCTGGGGCAATCGCTCGACAAGCCCCACAGTACACTGTGGGCGTTGAAATCTCCGACGAGGAATGGTCGAGGGAGCTGGTGAATTAAATTGTTGAGGGAAGTTTCCGAGAAATCTCGTGACGGAGGAAGATAGATTGAACACACGGTCATGGCTGGCACGCTATGAACTTTGACTGCTATATCCTGAATTTCAGTTTGTAGGAGAACAGGTGAGCAGAGGATTGTTTCTAACAAACACGGCAACTCCACCTCTTGCTCGATCTTCCGGGGTATCGTCATATCTGAAGCTGCTGTATCCTCGCAGAGAGGATGAGTGTTCTGGTGAGAGGTGTGTCTCTTGCAGGGAAATACAGATCGGATTACGACGCGCTAAGAGTTGTAACTCTTCACGTTGAGTTCTATAGCCATTAAGGTTTCACTGAAGTATGGAAGCCATTACCGTTTCGAACCTCCGGGGTCAGGTTCGTGAATGTGTATTTCCGCGTCACCGTCGGACAATACACATTCTGACTCCGAGGAAGAAAGCACAGAAACGTTCTTTTTACGTCTGTGTGATTTTTTGTTTGGTGTTGTACTAGATGTTATCAAAAATTGAACAGGGTTCACGGTTTTTGCCCTAGAACCCTGCTCTGTCTGTGTTTTTGTTTCCGTAGATTTAGTACTACTTGGTTCTTTTGTAGTAGCTGGATGCGCTGTTGGTGGTGTTTTAGGCTTGACAGGAACGACTGAAATATCTTTCTTTCCGCATTTACACTGACATGTGCACGACGTTGTCGTAGACACGTCAGTGAAATCGGCCTGAACAGATACGGTCTTCATCTGCTTTGGAGTCTTGGCTGCGGTAGAGTTACTGGTAGAAAATACAGGGTGTAAAGCCCTGTATTTCTTCCGCGCTTCACCGTACGGGATCTTCTCCGTAGTTTTTATTTCCTGCACTTTCTTTTCTTCGAGAAAGGCGACACACTCCCTGCTTCATACCGGGTGGCTGCCTGTGCGATTAATGCACTTTCCAGGCCCTGGGCATGAGACGCCGGGTTCGTGTGCCTCCTTTCCGCACTTTACACAGGTATCACGTCCCTTACACGATGTTGTCGTGTGTCCAAACCTCTTACACTTGAAACAGCGCTGAGGATTCGGAATAAAGGGACGGACCGGCAGGTTCAGCCATCCAGCCTTCAGATCATTTGGTAGTTTAGGACAGTCAAAAGTCACGATGAAGGAACTGGTCTTCTCCAGAACACCATTTACCTTCCTCATGATCTGACTGACCTCAACTACATGGTCAGCCTTCCATTCTGCAAAAAGTTCGTCTTTTGCCATTTTCATTATGTCCCTGCAACTTACGACCCCCTTGCTGCGATTAAGTGCAGTATGGAGTTCGCACTTTACAGGGTACTCGCCAAGCATACTACAATCAAGTAGTTTCAATGCTTGCTTGCTTGTTTTTGTCTCAAGCAGCATTGTTCCGTTTCTTAATCTTTTTATATTTTTTAACGTACCAGCGTGACTTTCTAGGCCTTTAAATATATTAAAATGTGATACCTTTTCGAAGGTTCCGTTGGTACGTGACATAAAAAGAAAAACATTCTCATGAGGAATGCTTTGTAACTTTGGCTTTGTTATTTCTGAAGTGGGAGGGCTGTCAAACCTCGGCCGCTTCGAAGATCCTGAGGCGTGGTACATACCCTGCGGCTCGCCCACTCCGCAAGACAGGGGAAAAAAGGACTCATTCATTTTGTCTCACGAGTTCGGAGGAAATAAATGTCCGGTGACGTGGAGCCCCCGCATCACGCCACTAAGCCTTGCTCAACTGAGGTGCGGCAGTTGCCACAGAAGTTGTCCGCTAGTGAGTGTTTGTCCTCAACATCCATTCACCTCATCGGCGCATAACACACCTTGAGGTTGAGGGTTTTTATAGAGGTTTAATCCTTCCTCGCGACCCGGCCAATGAAGGCAAGATCTCCGTCCTTTGAAACACGCAACGTTTTACCATCGCGCCAATGGTGGTCGCTGAAGCATGCCAAAAGCTTACGGTATCCGACGACTGGTGGCGCAGTACCAGTCCCCAGCTCCGGGCCGTGGGTTTCGCCATGCCCATACTCAGTCGAAACTGAGCTCTCTGCGGGGGAAAGAAGAAGAAAGAGAAGAAGAAGAAAGAGATGAAGGGGAAAATGAAAGATACCCTAGCTATAAAAGAGAAAGGAAAGAGCCTGACACAAGTAAGTGGAAGCAATGCCAGACTCAGCTCGGGTCCCCGTGTTCGCCAAACACGTACTTACTAGATGTAAGCCCCCTGGGGGGGGAAACTGGTGTCGTTTGAGTGCTTTCAAAATTGGTGAGTTAACCAGCCAAATTAATACAACAATAAAGTACCTCGTGAAAGAAGACGATGTTTCATCTCGGCTAATATCTTATCTCGTAGGATAAACTGAAAATACGTAAAGTCAAATTGTGCAAAGACAAATTAGTTCATTTAAAATATTTTGCGAAATTTATTTGAGTTACCGTTAAATTGCCATTTAACTATAATTATTTGAATCAATCTTAATTACTTTTTTAACTTTAACGATTTTAATCGTTGATTCGTCACATGCAATCACCTACGCGCTTAGAGATGATGAAGACATCCATGACAATGAAGAACATCGGAACCCACCTCCATTGACAGTCGACTGCACCTTGCACCTTGCATCAAGGGACTTACATCTAGTAAGTGCGTGTTTGGCAAACACGGGGTTCCGAGCTGAGTCTGGCATTACTTCCACTTACTTGTGCCGGGCTCCTTGCTTTCTCTTTCCTGACCTTCCTTGGTCACCTCTTGTTCTTTTCGATCCCGACGCTATTAGAGCTAGGGTATCTTTCATTTTCCTCTTCTTCTCTTTCTTCTCTTTCTTCTTTTTCTTCTTCTCCTCTTCTCTTTCTTCTTCTCCTCTTCGTCCTTCTCTTCTTCTTTCCCCCACAGGGAGCTCAGTTTCCAGTGAGTATGGGCTTGGCGAATCAAACATTGTAAAACGATGACTACAGAGATAAATGCTATTTTAAAAATAAATGAACTGTCTGGTATTTTATTTTTTTATGCAGTGAGGATAATAGAAATACAGTTATAACATGCCAGGTGTTTCTTCATAATTCTTTCTTCGAAGAAAAAATATATTTAATGAGTTTTATCAGAATTTCACGATAATTACTTTGTGATTAATGTGGATTCTGAAAAATGTAATTATCATGACATGAAAATGGAACGTTTTTTAAATGAAACCCTTATGACGTCCGCGACAGGTACTTTAGCTCGTAATTAGTTGATTAGAGATAAATGATGAATTTAGAACTTGGATATGAAACAATAAATAAAAGACGAGAGATAAAAACCATTTATAAAGCTTCTCCAACTTTCCATCATTAACAAAATTGAAAAGCAGAGTACTCGGTATCACAGTAATTCTCGCGCAATAACCTTGAAAGTCGTCTGAATTAGATCTGATATTTATTGCTGTCCATTATTTTAAGGGGTTAATTTTAATTGTAATTCAAACCCTATAACCACTATTTGAGTCAAACCTAAATTAATACTAGAGAGAGATAATTTGTTGTTTTCAAATGCACAAGGCAAGCATTTCTTAGTCTTGTGTTATCTCTTTGTAACCTTGACGTAGACGACATTTACTTTACCCCCAAGTTCATCCACTATTATGTTTATGTGTATTCAAATTCCATTAAGTGTTTCGTAAACTACCATAGACACTTCATCCAATCAACAGTTGTTAATACGACACAATGTCAGTATCCCAGAAACCTTGGTGGCAAACAACACGCAACGTGTGAACAATGCGGTGTAGTTGAACCGTCAGTTAGTCATCGACCTTGGAGCCATGTATTCACCTAGACGTGTACACATAGTCACCGTTTGTAAAGATGTAGCTCAGCGAAGTTCCGAGGATGAAATAGAGCAAAGTACGAACGTGAAATTCTGATTCAAACTTGGAAAAATTGCTGGGAAGTGTCACGACGTACTGCGCTATATATACGGAAGCTGTTCATTTCAATGAAGTGTATGTATTACAAGTGGTATAAGAGCTTCTGTGATTGTGTGAAAGACATGACACGGTCATGTAGACTTGTGTTGTCACGTACCGGCGACAATGTCGAAGAAATTTGCTAACAGTCGACCGAAGATCGCCGATGGACAGTTCGAATGTTGTCATATTATTGTGAGATATATTTACTTATCTCTTTTAAAATTATTTTTACAATATGTTCAGATTTACTTATCGATGGGTGCAAATTTTCCTTTCCTCGCGTAGACAAGGGAAGAACGAGGACTAAGAATCCAGGATGATGTCCTGTGCAAAAAAAGAAGTTAAATTTACGAGGATCAGGACCAAAGAGGCGTCGTGAAATTATGCGCCGGTTGTTCTTGCTCCCTGCCCATTCGCTTCTTCTCGGTGCGTTGGGAGACGGGTCTTTTCATCATGCAGCTATCCTCGCCGTCCCAAACAGTCCTGCAGGCCGTTCTGACTTCCTTATTTATAATTCCCTCACCATGACCGGATAAAATATTTTTGTCGAGGTCGTGGGGAGTAATACTAATTCTCCTCTTTCCCTCATTCTCTTATTCATATGTAGATGAAACGAATAAAAGTGTAAATTCTTAAAACAATATAAATTTAGAATAAGTTGAATCACAAATAAGTTCTTAATATTATTTGAGAATAATTAATTTATTTCGATAATAAATAATTATACCATTTTTAATTATAATTATAAGCAAAAATAGTAATTATAGTAATATTTTGATAAAGATATGTTGGTTAGCGCAACAAATTAAATAAAGCATTTTCCGTGACTCCTTTGATCACCGATTACATCCCCTCCTCTCTAAATCCATCTGCTATCTCCCCCATGAGGAACTTAGTGTTCTATTTTTACATCCATGTTTCCTATCTCATGTAACACTTTTTTTAGTTGCGCTTCCAGGTTTTACCTCTGTGGCTCGTCAATATCTAGTTTAGTGAGTGGCAGCAGGTTGTGCTTGTGTTAAGGGTTTTTTTATCTTACAATCGCGAAGTCTTTAATATCCCATCCAACCTACCGTTTGTTTCCGCAGCATCTTTCAATGTTGATGACGCTTCTGTGGCTTCCTTTGATGAAGTCAACTACAACCAAAGCAGCTTTTTACGTGTAAGACGATAAGAGGAGTTACCATACATCTGTGATGAAGCAAGTTTTATATTTCCGTCGGCTACACCCCGTAATATTTCAGGAACGTCAGTAACCCCCTAGGTAACCAATAGTGATTCATGTTGCACATGGAATCTGTTGAAATCGATTGACACTTCTACCGTTTAAATATTTATGTTTCCTCAGTCGTTTATAAAATGATTTGGGGTCATTTTTAATACAAATATTGTAGTAAAATCTAGGAAATGAACACATTATAAAGGAGCGAATTAGAAACACATGTTTTCACGCACATAGTTTCATATTTATTAATGATATTATTTTCACATTTTTGGCGTCGATGAGCCCTAAGTTCAATTTTCTTGAAAGCGTTTAAAACACCCAGATAATGTCACTGTTTTAAGTTCGAAATATGTATTACAAATCCTAAAAATTAATTTTATTTAGGATTTTTTTGGACTGTTTTTGGAGGGGAACCAAGAACGAAATATCAATAGAGGTCAATGGGAAAATAAAATTTATTTTTCTCAATTAATTTTCCTTTTTAAAGAAGTGAAAATTGGAAAATAATTTTCCATTACAATATTATGTTCGTTTTGTCACACCCTAGTTATGTCAAAATAATTTATATACAACTGAATCCATAAATTTTAAAGTTTTTTTTTATTTTTGAGATAATCATTAGTTACAAGTTTTGTCTCCATTTTCAGAAATAAAAGATTTCTCATGTCCCGTTTCTTTACTCTCTTAAAGATGTCAATTTCCTCCGTGATGATGTCAATTTCATTTTAAATAAATATTTTTCTCTCAATTTCAAAGACAATCTTTCTCATTTAGGCAAACTTAATGCTCATTTTTTGCAGTATCACATACAAATTAAGTGTTACATATTCTAACAGTGACTTGCCTTATAAGATACAATTACTTAATGTTCCTAATCCACACCAGAAAGAATAAACATGGTTGTAAAATGCAGCTGAATACTCTTGATAATTTTTCTGTATTCGAACTTCAATTTATGCTTTGAGGAGTGTGATTTATAAAAGCAACTTGCGATACGTATCACTTTAGATAACTACATTCATTATCTAGAATCATTACATTTTCCAAGTCTATTATATTCTAAGTAATGATTTACAATGACACTTGTTTAAAATTGATTACACTTCTTTTGTGTTCTCTGAGACTGGTTTTTAAATTTTTCTTGGTTTAATCTTTGTAGTTTTATATCTTATATCTTATGTTTTATATCTTATTTTGAACAATGTATTCATCTGACGCAATATATCCCTTTTTCCCTTTCCTCTGACAATTAGTTTATCCAGACTATTTGTGTATGTGCGTACTAATTTTTTTTTTCGTTTTAATATTCTTTTACGTTAAGGAAATATGAATTAATTGAAAGGAAATACTACAATTTTATTTCTCACTCCTCTTGTAATACAAATTTATGTTCTAAATAATATAATTATATTTTATAAAACAACAATATTGAACTTGTAAAAGATACACTACTTTTGGGAAATGTCTAGCCTATCAAAATTCTTAATACAAACATTTAAAAAATTAATTATTAAGAATATGGTTTAACATCTGATGATCAGATGAAACGGCGTCGAATCAGAGTGTACGTATGTTAATACAAATGTATAATAATACAAATAAACGGATGTAAATGGTCGATGAATAAGTGAGAACGTAATTAAATATAATAGACCTAATTGCTATATCGTCTTATGAATGTAAACTTTTCTTGGACAGTTTTTAAATAGATTCCCTTGTATTTTGTAATGAAACTATTTGATTTTTGCTCCTAATCCTAACATTCATTGTGAAATGATTTATTTGAAAAGGAATAAAAGTTAAAATATTCGTTACGTAAATGAATAACTTTAGAAACAAGAGAGTATAGTAAAATAATTCTGGATTTTATTTTAGCCGTCGATACGACCATCAACATTTTCATCGTGGTATCCGTTCATTGAGATGTCATCGTCAACTGAATGACGAGATATCACAGCGTACGCCAGAAGATCGCTTTGCGTAAGGTGTAGCAGATCTGAGCAGTGCAGTGTGGACTGAACGAAATCTTGTCCTTTTTGATCACGACCCTACAACTTCAGATAAATGAGATAGATTTCATGTTCGAGCTGGAAACAATTTATTTAGTTGTTATTTTCTACTAACTTGATAGTCGGAGGTCGGAATCTTCTATATTCTAGTAGTAACTAAACAATTGAGTAACCCTTTTACTATTCTTAATAGAAATGAGAGAAAATTAACTTTCAAAAGTAACAGGTATATTACACAAAATGAGTTTGATATCGTGAATCCTCTTCCGTGATTGAAATGAGATGCATGATACTAAAAAATAAATAAACGTGTAGGCAGAAAACAAGAAAATACCACTTACATATTTCATTAGATGGTTTGTAATTGCTGTATTGCCTTCCACTCAATATCATCAGAATTAACGCCGTAATTTACATGATACGTTGCAAACAACTAACATTCACAATATATGGTAAGATTTATTGGACACATCTTAAATGAGCGTAACAACTCTGTACCAACTTGTGTAAGGTGTAACCTCGGCGTTTGGGTTGAAGTAGAGGACAGTTTCATTTCAACGCGTGATTAATGTGGAAAGACGTCCAGAGAAGAAGTAAACAAAAAACAACTTAACGTAGAACTCGTAATGTCGTCCTTGCGAAATGAGGACGTCCGTCATCATTCGGAAGATTTAGTCCAATACAGAGCTCGGTTACCGTATGAGAACACGATTGATGTACGAAGCTCTTGTCATTATCCCTGTACAAGAAGTAGTTGGGTTGCGTAACTTATGGTCCTATGTACCAAATCCCAGGTGTGTGTTGGTGGTCTGTCGTTGCAGTGCATATGAGGGAAAGACTCCTCACAGCCAACGTGCTCCACCACTGGCGTCTCGAGGCACTGATACGCATCTGACCATGAGGATCGATTGTGTCCTTGTGACTGACGGGACGACGATTCAAGTGCAATGAGTGAAAGTTAGGTACAAAGATAAAACTGCCATGATTTCTAATTTATTATTATTATGATCTAAAAAAATTATAAAATTGCGTATTGCAGTACCCCTTCCCTTTGTTTCTACTCATCGTGTGCGAAAGTGAACTATCGTTAAATGATGTAAATATTCCTTCCGTGTATCTACTCGTGAAGATGTGTGATAACTTTTGTTTTGGTGAAATGGTGACGCGACGAGCCGAGAAGCGAACTCGCGACTCCATTTGTACAGTTGTGGAAGGCAAACGCGTGGATTAGTGGCCAACGTCCTTGCGATCGCAGCAGGAATCCCGGGTTAAATTCCCGGTTCGTCGTCATTCTGACTGAAAGTTATTTTTAAATGAGTGAAAAAAAAGTAGACACTAAAAGGGTCAATTGGCTTCCAATAGTTTAAAACTTTGCCCATTTTGAACTGAATAACGTATGTAATGAAAATGTTTCTTTCTCCTACGCACATATTTTTAAACAAACATTGACGAGTGTCTGCAGTCAACTGAAAACTTTTTTGAGAAGTTTACACAATCAGAATCCCTCCATTATTCTCTCCAGTATACTAGTCACCTGGGTTCATTAGTCTCCTGGGGTGGAAGACCTCCGAGTTCATCAGGTGACAGATGGAAATATATGGTGATTGAGTAGCGCAGTGCGAGCGCACTTTCATCCAAAGCAAACAGTGTCTGAATACAGTTATTACATTACCCGTTTCTCGTTACAAGAAGAAGAAAATACGGTTAAACACTGATTTGATAATTGGCATATCACTTGCCTGTAATTTTGATTTAGTAAATCCAATTCCGCGGTTGCAAGGATATATGCACACCATTAACGCGGTAATTAATCTTATAAAATCGAACACATTAGGCAAATTTAATACATCAGATTCAATGTTCACCATTGACACAATAAAGGGAACATATTAATGAGGACTGTGTATTCGGCTTTAACATTAATTTTCCTGGTTTCATTGTTTCCCTTGGCCAGTTAAATTATTATAAAGAGGTGTTCATTGGAATACATTGAAATGTCTACAAGTTTCTTTCACGAGTTTTTGGCTCTAGTTTTCTAGCTTAATTTCATTGAAATTATTATAACGGTTTCCCGTTTACTCAAAGAAGGATTTTAATTTCAACTTGAAAATTTTAGGCTAGAGAACAATGTTACCCTGTAACGCAAGTAAAGAAAAACAGTGAGAAAAGTAACAAATGTAAAAATGTACTCTTCCTCTAAATGAAAATGATAGTGTACTGAATAAGTCATTGACAAAATGATCACAATATCTGTAACTCATATAATATCATTCTCAATATTTTTGAAACATTTTTGTCGACATAGCTGACTATTTTCCCTGTTATCCCTGTTTCTTTTTCCCAAGATTTCGTTTCATCCCTGCGTTTCTTCCAGACATCTTGTTGATGAATATTTGTTCATTTAATTCAGTGTACAAAACAAGCTCGTCATAATATGACAGTGGATATGTATTACCTTCAGCACATTTAAGATGGGAAAGTGCACCAAAACATCGAGCTTTAAACGTCTGTGAGAGGTTTATGACGGACTTGTGGCGTGTTGCGTTACTGGAAGTGACATTTCCAAAATAACCTAATTAATAAAATCGATGTCTATTTCAATATCATTTCATCAAAGGAATATTTCTGAACATTTTATTATTTGAACAAATAAATGTAATACGTTTCTGAAAAAATAAACACACACATAAAAACGTATACAACTTGATTTTATTTTCGACATCGAGGGAGTTGTACTTCAAATATAGCTCTAAATGTTCCAAGTTCCATGTCATAATGTTTTGAAGTGATTTGTTGATTTATGAGTTTATTAAACAATTAAGAGGTAATTGAGGATAGATATATCATCCGACTTTTCACATACGCTCTCATTTTTTGTTGACCTGCTACGCGATACTGAAATATGGATTCTTGTATACTCATATTAATAACAATGACATATTTTGAGAAATAGCTTTGGGACTACCACTTATACTCGCATCAAAATACAGTAAAAGTGTACTCCTAGTATCATTTATATGCTATAAACTTTAACTCACGAAAGGATATAATCCTGTAATTTTAATTTTGAATAATAACATTTTATCACACTGCAAATTTTTATAAAATTGATAATAAAAAGTCAAGAATTGTTACATATTACAGATTTCCATTAATTTTGCACTCCTTTTTTGAACATTTCTATTTATATAATATATTAATTTACAAATTCCATTATTATTGGATAATTTGCTGAATAACATAATTTTTGCGTCATTATTCTACCCTATATTTTCGCTATTTTTCATCCCCATAGATTTTAAAATCTAGTATTCTTGTGAGCCGTAATGCTTGCATTATCTAAACTTTCAAATGTATTCGAAATTAATTTGATTTCACTGCTTGTAAGTTTGCTTATTATCTGATGCGGACAATTTATACATTTATTCAAATTTTTATTGGACAACTTGAAACCAGGTTTTAAGAACAAGGTTCTCTTCGTTATACATTTGTCCACATTTTAAATTTTCACAAATCACTGGTCTTCATTTTACACTAATTTGCCGCTGAGATTACGTGACAGATATAAATGCTCTTACTGAATAGTTATTATTATTATTATTATTATTATTATTATTATTATTATTATTTATTTGGCACTACAGCCCTTTGAGAGCCTTGGCCGTCGCGGAGGGTAGAGCTCCGTGATTTCTTGATCCCGGCACTAGAGGGAGGAGATGTGGTCAGCATCTCGCTCCGACCGGCTTTTTGGGTCCCAGGATAGATCCTGGTACTCATTTGATAGCAGGCTGAGTAGGCCTGGGAGCCAGTCTGGATGTTGAGGTGTAGTGAAAATCACCACCTCACCGGGGTTTGAACCCCAGCCATCCAGTAAGCAGCTCAGTGCTTACTGAATAGTAGTCTCTTGAATTATTTGAAAGAATATGTAAACGTTTGAGTAACAAAAAAATATGGTAAGAATTCCTATGTAACTAGTGGTTTAAGGAGAGGGACAAGAAAAAAAACAAGTTGGACGGAAAAGAGAAAGAGGTTCATGGAGATACCCTTAACTTAGAGGCAAAAACACCTTCAAGAAATTTTAATCCCTCAAGAGTTCGGATCTTCACTTTCTCATAATGACTTTTCAGGGCTTCAACTCCTTCTTATCTTGTAGACGATTAAAAGCACTGACGTTCAAAACTAAATACAAAAACGTCTTCTTTTAATTGTTAATTACATAAATACTCAGGAGTATAAAAGGGTGTGAATATTATGAGATCATGAATCACACTATTATCCTCAAAGGAGTAAATATAGAGAAACCACAACTGTTGTGGTATGAGTGACTTTGAAGCAAAATCAAGGGATGATGAAACCCCATCCCTTCAAGTAGCTTGGTAATTTATCTTCCGAGAGCGCTGGCAATGACTGGAGACTTTCTTGTGCTTTACGACTCTTCCTCATTCCCCATTGCATTTTTTAAAAATCCTATAAGAAATCTAAAAAAAACAGATAATCATCAATTAAACGACTCCTTTAATTAAAAATCGTATGCAACCATTTAAAATTAATAAATCAATAATATAGTCGCAGTAATTATGATGTGTGGGGGAATTTTAATACTTTTCTATTTTTCTATCGGGAGGAGAATATCCTCCTTCGTACAGAAAAATCAACAAATAAAAATATACGAATATATTAAAACAATACAAAATATTAATGTAAAATTAGACTATATAAAATATTTGGTATCGTGAATGTGATTTACTCAAGAACTAAATCATTTACCAAACAAATGACTATGTATTTCCTATAGATATCAGAGATACATTTTCCAGAAAGAATTTCTTAAACCTCTTCGTTTTTCTTTCCTATTAATAGATACAATTCACTTTAACGCATACAACGTTGTTAGCAGCGATTAAAACGACTTAACGAGTCTGCACCTTGTTAAGTGTGCTATAAACTTAAGAAGAGGTCTTGAAGCACATATACCAAGAATAAATTTTGAACATAAATTCACACAAGCACCGGTTTAGCAAGACAGGAAAAAATTTTGTTTGCTGCATACTCTTTGGTCCGGGGTGGGTTTACGAACGGGAAACAGGAGCGTTAAGTGCATATCGCACCCTCCCCAAGGTTTATGACTCTGCTGCCTACACTCGACCATGAACAAAAAAGGAATTAAGAAATGTAAGCGATGCAGAGGAACATGCAGCAGTCAGCCAAAGAATACGCCTGAGCTTGAGCGCCTTGTATAAGTATCGTGGCTGGGTGAACACGACGATTATTTGTCTTTACTCGTTGAGTTCTCGCACCCAAGAGATTCAGCAAACAAAGGGAGATGAGGGAAAGAGAGGTCAATAGGTTCTTTTCCAAGGTCAATATTAAAGACATCGTGCCAAAGGATAACTTCACCCTCCAGAAGAAACAGAAATCCAATGGGAGTTGCTTAAAACTATCACAGAGAGTGACATACGAATAAATAGTATTGGTGGGAGGGGTTTGAACAATAATAGTATACGCGTAGTTCCATGCATGTCTAAAACGTAGTAAATCATCAAGTACGTGTCACATGTATTATTTTCCTCATCATTCATTTATGTATTATTTTCCTCATCACTCATTTATGTATTATTTTCCTCATTAAAGCCCTATAATTCACGTAATGAGCGTCCCGCCCCTATAAAATGTTAAAAAATTGTGTATAAATTATCTATAAGATAATTTCAGTTTAACAGTGTTTTCCGAATAATTCCAAGTTATGAATCGTAAAACTTTTTCGCATGAATACCTCAAGGAACACAAATTTTTGCTTTTCGTGTATAACATTCAAATAGAAGAGACACCTTTTGAATTCATGGAACATTATATTCCACAAACTTTCATGTTTTGTGTTTTTATTCCAAACTATTCGTGAAGCTTATGCTCTCGGTACTTGGTGCTCCGTGAAACAGCATGGAAACTATTTTTAAATGTCACCGTGCGTTCCTGTAAATTCCATGTTGAATAATTTACCTCATTGTCTTAAATCTTTCGTGTCTTGTCAGTTGTCACGAATATGAGACTATTACTGGAATAAAATAAATACATTGCTCGGGTATCTGAATGAAACTAACATTCTGTGCAAAAATATGAACGTTTATTTCATTTAAAAATACTATTTTATTTACCTGGATAATACGACAGATACTACTTCCATCTGCTAGTTGTAAGCAAGTTTCACACTGTTTCATATTTAGCATTATACAATGTAAATATCAGAACAGTTAAGAATAAAATATGATAATTCACAATGAAGCATAACGTAACTCACGTACAATGCCTTACGAGCATGTTTACACCAGCATGGTTAGATGCGTTATAGCTGTCACTTGTCAGGACACAAGTAGTGAAGTAACATCCTTTTCAAGTAAATGAGTCAAGTAGATTCTTTTATTTATGTAATTCTTTAATGCTCTTATCTCAGAAAGATAAAGGTGTAAGATGAAATACTCTTTAGTACGATACTTCATTCGTGTGATTTACTTCTTCCAGTTACGCAGAAAATGAACAATAATTTTCCGGGACATTCGCATATTAATGTATAAATTTATTGTCAAAAAACAGTACAAACTGCGTATGACTACGTGGAGGGAAAAAAACTAATTTACTCTCCGGAAGCAAGCAAGGGACCATCCCATCAATTCCGATCAATGATGATTATTGTTCGTATTATGATTATGTTCGTATATGATGATTATTGTTCGTATTATGTTCGTATATGATGATTATTGTTCGTATTATGAAATGTGTTGGTGTGGTATTTTTGTAATGTCACGGCGACGACATATCGTGTATTTTGTTCTCATAAAAGTGTTCAGATGTTACACTATCCAACAACATACCCTATGATGTGCCTTAGGATTCACGGAGGGAAGAACTCTGTAATTTATTAGCGTTTTGAGCTTGTTTGCACTCAACCGATGAATTGGGGGAGGTTTTATGCTAAGGTCTTCCTCATCCGTTACACACCTATGTCTTAGGCTCCCCGGCAATCCTACCCTTCCCATGGATTGGTGCAAGAGCAGAAGTTGTTGCTTGAGTCTCGTTGCAAGACATACTATTAAAACAAAAGAAACTAGAGCACATTAAATAGATTTGGGGTCCAGGATGAGTGAAAACATCACCATTCCAACTCACAGCTCAGATTTCAACCTACGAAACCACCATTCAACATTACGACGTTATGATAAATATTTTTATCTCATATACTAAATGTACTAATTAAAATATCGTAATTCGTCTTTGCGTGTGAAACACAGTATTTTCAAAGAGGAAAGTATGTAATAACATTGTTTTTTCTCCCTCCTACAAAACCAGTTAATACTGCGCCCATAGCTAGTACTGAGCCCACAGCTAGAAATCACTATAAAAACGTACTTTTTTACGGTAAGAGAGTTGCTTCATCTTATGTAGTAATGCCTCCTTTTCATGTTCTCTGCATTTAATTTTTCTTAAAGCTGATAGTTCCTCTTTAAGGAGGGAGTAAAATCCTTCTGTGTAGATATTCAATAGAACTTCTTTTTATAATTGGGAAATAGAAGAATTCATGGTGAGTGTGTAAATTTACGCGAATTTGAGCGAAACAAAACTGTCCTTCAGAACAGCACCCTTCAATTAAGAAGAGACAAAGCAATTTAATCTTAAAGGAAACAGGTACTGGAGCATCGAGCTCTAGAGCGTTCCATGAAAAGCCCCGAGATGCACAAATTTATTTATTACCATACCCTTTAATAAGAATTTGCTCGTTTTCTTTCCAGCATGTTCATGCTTCGATAACTTTGAAAAGCTTTGCCTCTGAAAATTGTTTTCTTCTTTCTCGTTTATGGCTCCAATCATCGCTATCAAGCAGATGTTCCTAAGACGTTGTATTTCATCTTTTGAAACTCTTTTTATGAGCTCGAAACTTTTGAGAGGACAATACAATTTGTTTTTGCAAGCTACGGATATGAAGCTTACAGAAGTTTGTAATATTACATTATCAGCTCTTTGCATTTGAAACTTTTAACATAAAAAATTATTTATCTGGTGTTTAACTAAATGAATTTACTTTGCTTTCTGAGACACTACTGGGCTGTCAATTTGAATGTGGAAACATGATCCACACCTCTGAATTTTAAATGATCAATAATTCTGTTTTTGAACTATAAGTCTCTTTTTCAATAAGAAAATGGTTCTGATTTCTAATCTTGATTTCGTATATACCTTCAAAAAGTTACTGTAATACCCACTAAGCAAAGAGTACAGTTAGAACTTCGATCTACATATTTTTTAAGCTGGAGGATGTGAGACTGAGATTTGGATTACCATACATAAAAGTTACTATGAAACATATTTTTCTAATGGCCAACATAAAAAATAAAGAGAAATAGTGTTTTATCAAATAATGTCAATCGTCATTATATTCAATGCACATGCCCAGGCGAAGAGCAAAACATACGAGTACATTTCAAGCGAGCGTAATTTTAAAACAATGTGGATACAGATGCTGTAAGTGTTGTATACTGCTGCACCTTTACATTTTTTAAATATTATCTCATATTTCATTTTTTATATGTTATTAAAATTATTTTCAGCGTTCACATCTCCAAAAAATTACTAATAATCAAAAATTAATGTATTCTTTCTTGAATATTTTCATAAAATCCATAACTCAAAATAGATGTTGAAACAAAAGTTAATTTTGAAATTCGTAGTTTGTTAATGTAGTGCAATTTGCATGATGGAAATGCTCTAGTAATAGTCTGATATTAATTTATATTATGTATTGGCGCAAACACTAGTTAGCAACATATGCCACATGAAGAGATGTTAATGAATAGTAACTTGTCTCTAAAACTGGCACACAATGGAAATACATGCTACGAACCCTGGCGTTAGCTGCGTTTGTGAATGAGCTCTCTCAATTTTTCAATTTAATCTTTCTAATTATTTTATTTTTTCGAGTTTTTTGTGATTCAGTAGTTAGATCCTAACTTTCATTGTAGTGTATAATTCTTTGTTCTGTGTGAGTGTTAAATGAAAAAACACTAAAAACATTTTCTAAGGTTTTNAACGGACCAAATATAATTTCATATTGTTTTCATTCAGTGCTTCATTCAAAGGTGTGATAAAGTTTACGTAAGTACAAACGGAATCATAAATTTAACTTCTTGGTGCATTAAAATTAATTATTTTGCTGAATTTAGATTTTCTGGTGCGTATACTATTACATCATTATTAACTTATAAATAATTTGCTCTATTGTTGCACTGCTCAAGTTACGTCGTCGTAAATAGAATCATTCCAATATTTTACCATTTGTGCTCGTGATCTTTTTTGTAGTTATTCATTACTCTCTAACATAATATTGCCATAGTTATTGTCGAATTATTTAATCTTCAGTGGTCGCCCTAAATAATTATTTCAATAATTTTTGTCTTCGGTTTGTTTGTATATTTAATTTATTTATTATCTCATTTGTAACTTCCGTAGTAATAAATATATTATTATACTATCATTCTTCATTCAGTGTTACTTGTCAGTNAGTTGCTAACTATCTCACAACAATGGACACTATCGCATTCCTCAACTCATTCAAAGCTGATCTTCAGAAGGCGTACAATGACTTGGTACATTATATTGACACGAATCAGTGCGCTGGAAGAGGTCAATAAGAACACGATCGGTAGTTGGCCTAGAGTTAGGAATTCTCGCCGTCCTTCGAACTGCTACCACCTGGTTATACCGACGACTCATGCACCACCCCAACTCTTCACTCAGAATAGGTTTAGTGTGTTAGATGACATGTCCCTGTTTCCTCCCTTACCTACTCGTTTCATCCCCTCCCGTTCAGTACCCAGATCTGTTCACAAACCACGCACTGGTAAGCATAGCCGCCCAAAACCACGTAAAGTAGTGCTACCCTGAGATGAAACCAACACTTCCACGCAGAAATCAAACGTGCTGATATTAGCTGATTCGCACGGTCGTCATATGTCCTCCGTATTGCGTGGATTGCTTCCTAGCCAGTTCTCAGTCTCCGGTTTCTTTAAGCCAAACGCTCGTTTGGCTGAAGTTATTCGAGAACTGGACACCTACCCTAAAAACAACTCACAGAGCGGGACACAGTAATCATCATAGGTGGGCAGAACGATATTAATTTGGGTGGTCATTTCTACGCGTCTGAACATCTACAAAAACTAAAAATGGCCTCCCTGCACACGAACATAGTGCTCTCTGGTAGGGATGTATAGTAAATATCGAAATATCGATATTTTTCTTGCGATATATCGATATTTTTCGCCGAAATTTTTGACCCCGATATATCGGAATATTGAAATCGAAATGGCACTATCGGGTCCGATATTTTTTTTCAACCTAAAAATTATTACCAATTAAGAGGAATTTCGGATAGAGAAAGAAACCGTAGAGGAAAGAAACTTTTTGCCTACTCAATGGAGATTTTTCGCTGAACCTGAAGTTTCTGGTCCTCTGGTAACACTGTAGATAAGATAGCATTTAGCCAGATTTACTCCTGTTTATTTTATCAGTATTTTCGAATTGTTGTCATAAGTCAGTAAAGTAGTCTGTTGTTGACTTCAAGGGGTAACTCGTCGATCTGTTGTTCATTGGTGCGATCAATTTGTGATTGTGTTGTCGTCTGCTGTTTGGAATTTTTTTGAGAAGATGGATCCGAAGACAAACTTTCTAACTTGTAATTTATGTGGCAACTGATACAAAACGAGTGGAAACACTACTAACTTAGCGTCACACCTCAAAAGTAAACATGGTAGTGCTTTCGCCTCGCTTTCAGGGGTTGGAGCTAGAAAACGTAAGGCTCCTCCAACCTCCAAGGCAGATCCAAGTAGTTCTTTTCGAAAGGAAATGGAACTGTCAGAGTCAGAATCTCTTTCCCTTCTTGGGGATGAGGATGATGCCCCTTTGATTGACGACGCTTCACCTGATGAGCCGTCTTATGAAAATATGAGTAATTCATCTGCATACGAGCCTTCTTTTACAAGCCCAGCACCTCCCAAGAGGCAACAGACACTCGCCGACTGCTTTCGGAAGATGGGTTCCTTCGAGGAAGGTGAGCCAACACACCAGAAAATCACACAAGCTCTGATTTACATGGTATGTAAGGACAACTTTCCGTTCGCATGCATTGATAAAGAAGGGATGAAATTTTAAAAAAATCGACACTCCCACGCTTTTTACTTCCTTCCAGGGTGACAATAACAAAAATGGTCGAGCAGCGTTACTTCACAACAAAAGCAATTGTAAAAAACATATTGTCAAATGCCGAACAATCAATGACGAGTAATATCCTAACACTCACTTATTCTATGAGGAGCTTCCTCGTCATGACCGTCCACCTTCTCAATAAATCAGATGGGGTGTTGGAAAGCATTTCTATGTCCTCGCAAAGTTTCAAAGTGTCTCACACAGCTGATAGTATTAAAGAAAAATTCGTCGAAATTACAGAGAACTTTGGAATTGAAAAAGAAAAGATCCTAACCATGACGACTAACAGTGGTTAATATCAAAGCTGCAGTAAACAGTTTTTTGGGTGAAGAGAAAAGAATCAGCTGCATGGCTCATATTATCAATTTGGTCGTGAATGACGTCAAGGACTCAAAGACGTCAAGGAGTTCAGCAAACTTGCAGACCACACCAAAGTTATTGTGACTTTCTTCAAACACTCTGTTAACGCCATGGATGCGCTCAGAGCTGTGCAGATAACATCAGGTAAGAAGGAGGGTGAGGTACTGATTTTAATCCAGGTTATAAGTAATAGATGGAACTCCAACCTTGATATGATGGAGCGTTTTGATACCCTTTCAGGCTCAGTGGCAAAAATCCTCTCCTCCATGAATGTTGCGGCTCGACCCGGAATGTTCCCGATATGATCCCAACATCTCAACTAAAAGTAATGCGAGAGTTAATATCACTACTCAAGCCTTTCAAACAGGCAACTTAAGATGTTAGTGGCGATAATTATGTTACAGCAAGCCTGGTTATTCCTCTAGCAGCCTACTGAAACAGGAAATGGATAATCCATCAAAGCCAAAGGATATACCAGCAAACTGAAAAAGAAGCTGGCCAGTCCTTGGCAAACAGTCCTTCTAGAATGGTTGAAGAAGTATACCCCGAAACACAACTTGGCCAATCTGTGGCGAAAAGTATTCTGAAAGGGGTAAAAGAAAGATTGGAGACGTTGCAAAACCAAATGTTTCTGGCAAAAGGCAAAATCCTCGATCCTCGATTTAAAAAACTTCATTTCTCAGATGGTTTGGCGGTTGGTAAAGCAGTGACGGCCCTTTCTGCGGAAAAACAGGCGGAACATAAAAGGAGGGGACAGTATCGCCAGAACTTAAACAACCTACTTCAACACAATTCAATAAGGGTATGCCTTCCATTTGGAACAGGCACGAAGAAATTGTCAAAACTGCATCAACGAGTCAGCAAGTAACTGAGTGGCGTCCTCTCGAGTGACTTCAAACAATATTTGGACCAACCCATCCTGCCAAAAGACTCAAACCCTATACAATTTTGGATTGACAGTCGCCACTTTACCCCTATGCTGTCAGAAATCGCCCTGAAGTACTTGATTCCTTGTGCCTCGTCGGTTCATCTGAGAGGGTTGCTACAGCAGTGAACCTGTGTGTAACAGATCTGAGAAGTCGGCTTAGTGGGGAACACATAAAGGAACGAGTCTTCTTGACTTCAATCTCAAAGAAGTATTGGTTTGATTGACCCAGCATGACGATTCACTTCTTTCATTATATTCATGTCTTTCATTATATTCAATCATTACATTTANCACAATTACAACTTGCGCCCAGGAGTACGATGTGGTACTAGAAGGTGACAATCGAGTTCAGGTGCAGTGTGCGAGCTTGATCCGGAACTAGATGCTGTACCAATTTCAAATTCCTCTAAACAATCTAACGTCGATTCCATTTCTCGTGAGTCACAAACTCTTTGCGAAAATAAAATAATTATATTTCATCATAATGTACAATCCCTTTCAAACAAATTGACAGACATTGAAATTCTGGTACACAAAAGTCGATTCCATTTGTTATGCCTCACAGAGCATTGGCTTTCAACTAACAACATCAACGATACTGCTCTTTCTAATTATTATTTAACAAGTTCTTACTGTCAGCAAACTTTTAAAGGAAAAAATCCCCACTGAGAGACGTGTATCTACGTTCGTAATGATATTTTATCTTCTCCACCGCCAGGATACTACGAAACCTTCTGTGTAGATTGTGTGTTCCAGTTTTCTGCAGTTAATCTAATAGACACCGGTGTTGTTGTTTTGTGTATTTATAGACCTCCTCAATAAGATCTTGACATATTTTTTCGAAACCTCGAAATTGTTCTAATATATATCACATAAATCTACTAAATCTATCGTTATATGTGATGATTTCAACATCGATTTTCTGAGTACATCCGACTGCACATTCACCAATTAATCGATTCAAGAATTTTTATCGACTCCTTTAACCTTATTACTACGATAAACGACCCCACTCGCCTCTCGGGTTCATCTCAAACATTACTAGTCAACAATGGAATCTCGTATCTCTCTGAAGTGTTCATCGCCGGATACAGTGATCACCTTGCTCAAGTATTAACAATTAATTAAAAACTAAAACCACTTAAAATCTTTACAAATTTACAAGAGAGTTTAATAACATAAATAAATCCATATTTATAAATTATTTGCGTGAAGAAACATGGAAAGATGTTTACAACTGCCAAAACACCGATGACAAATTCAATATATTTATCTCAATATTCCTAAAACATGACAACTCGAGCTTTCCCATAACACGCAAGTTAATTAACACAAAGAAATACAATAGATGGATCACCCAAGGAATAAGAATTTCTTCAAAAAACAAACGCCATTTATATTATCTTTCAAAACGCTATGACCAACCAACCGAATTCCATAATTATTTTCGTAAATATAAGTCTATTCTCCGAAAAGTAGTCTATGCAGCTAAACTAATGGAAAACGACAGGCATATACTAAAATCGAACAACCGGATGAAATCCATGTAGAATATTGTATACATTTACACGTCAAGTTCTGAAAATCGCGAAGAAAATGTTTCTTTACTAAACGATGGAAAAATCGTATCAAATCCTCAGGACATCGCAAGTTTGTTTAATTCTTACTTCTCAGAAGTTGGCAAAATAACGAACTCAATATATCCAAATCAATGTCCACCAATTATATCCACCCACATACCCGATTCTATGTTCACTTCCGAAACTAACGTCAGTGAAGATATGGGAATCATCAGCTCCTTAGAAAACAAATTTTCACGAGGCATATATGATATATCCGAGTTTATTGTTAAATCTTCGTCCCATGCTATATTAAATCCACTCGTAAGTATTTTTAATAGTTCTTTATCGGAGGGGGTGTTTCCCAACATATTTAATAGAGCTAAAGTGAAACCTTTACACAAGAAAGGAAACAAACTTGATATTGGAAATTACCGACCAATATCTCTACTACACTTTTCAAAAATCCTAGAAAAATTGTTCTATCAGCATCTTCTAGATTTTTTATCAAAAAATAACATTCTCTCTGATGAGCAACATGGCTTTAGGAAATCCTTTTTCACTACAAGCGCCATATTTTCCTTCTTAAACAATGTTGCCACATCTCTTTACCGTGAAGAAAATCCTCAGGGTGTTTTTCTTGACTTATCCAAAGCATTCGATGTCATCGATCACGGAATTCTCCTTTCCAAATTGCATTCTTTAGGCATTCGTGGACTTCCACATCAATGGCTAATTTTATATTTAAATGATAGATATCAACAGGTCGAAATATCCTATACTGAAAATAAAATACTTCAGTATAGGATATTTGGACCTGTTGTTATATATACTCTCTTATGTGACAAAAATTACATACTCTCTTATGTTACGAACGAATGACCATTCGTCGTAAGCATAGGATAGGATATGGGGGAACTCGTATGTTTCAACGAGCATGAAGATTAAAGATGAGGTATGATTCTTGTACAACACGCTTCAGATTCACAAATACACATTTATTATATTTAGACAAGATATAAATACATTTTCCTAAAGTTATAAAAGCAGAATTATAATAATGATTTCGTGAATTAGCAAAAAATGAAGTTGGTTGTTGTGGGCAACCAACACTCCGAGAATCAAAGATTCTACGGAGTTTGAATAAATTAATAATATTAAGCATAAACAATCGTTTATGTAAGAGCTCCTTAAATACCCCTATACCCAGTTTATACAGAATTACGATATGGCGTATGAACAAGAGTGAGGTGCGAATGTAGCTGATCTGCACTGAAAACAAAAATTCCCATGAACTCAAGTTTTTGAGAACATCCTCCGTCATTTACGAAAAATTCATTTACAAAGGTACCTGCTATAATATTGAAATTGGTTATGAAAAACCATAAAATAGCGCAGGATTTTTAGTACATCAGAACAAGTTCTAGATGTGGTCCTCGCTACGAGGATTGATACTTAGTCGTCAGACGAGCTTCCTTGTTGTAACCTTGCTTCACTGCCTGCAGATGCTTGCTGAGGTCTTCTGCGAAGTGGTTTGGTTTTCCCCAGTTCGGCCTTGTAGCTGATAAGCGATGGCTGAAACTAGAGAATATAAAGAACAAATGCGTTCAATGCTGAGTTGCTGCGAGTGCTGTGCCATGGGATGGCGCAGCAGTTGAGTGACTTCATATAAGAAATCAAGTTCATCATATCACAAATACATAAATACGTTCAATGATGAGTAAAGAATACTATACGCAGCGAAGCGACTTCATGTCGCATGACACAACGATTTGACTACAGAGTGTCATGACGCATGACCCCTGAAACGAAACTGCAGATAATAGTGTATTGAATAAAATGGATAATGTGGCTTGAGCGCGGCTGTTTCTATAGCCGGCGCACGGAACGTACATATACAGAGTGCGTTCAATGATTCGATGTAATGGAACTTGCAGTTGACAGGGAGATCGTAGCTTCCAAAGGGTGCAAGGAACATGCATGTTGAATGCGTGCATTCATTCAGTGTGCATGGAACTTGTAACTTGTCATAGCTCCCACAGAGTGTCTATAGTCAATGAATGTTTATATGAGCATGGAATAATTATGCAAATGGAGTAAATATCATGATTCTCAAGAATGTCTTTCAGAAACAAAGCCACTTACTTGCGGAGTACCCCAAGGATCAATTCTCGGCCCTATACTCTTTTTATTGTATGTGAACGACATATCATCCACATCAGATTGCAAACTGGTTCTTTTTGCTGATGACATCTATTTACTATGTAAACATGCCAATGCTCAAAACGTTTTGTCTAACCTTTCGGCATTGTTCCATACAAATCGTCTCATTGTAAACACTGACGAAACAGTGTCTATGTCATTTCACAATAGTATCACAAAATCTTTATCCCAGGTTTATCTTTCTTTAAACGGAACACAATTAAAAACTGTTTCGAAGACAAAATTTTTAGATCTCCATATTCAAGACAACCTCAAATGGAATTGTCACATTGACAATCTTAATTCCCAATTAAGAAAATTGTTTTACCCAATGCTTCTACACTGTAAACGAATTTATTGATTTTAATAAAAGTTAAATCTGTCTTGTACTTTATCACGACATTGCTGTAGTACTTTTTAAATAACTTATTACAATTTTAAAAACTATTTTCTTGCATGATTGTGTTGTCTGTTGGCTCATATTAATTTNCACATCAGATTGCAAACTGGTTCTTTTTGCTGATGACATCTATTTACTATGTAAACATGCCAATGCTCAAAACGTTTTGTCTAACCTTTCGGCATTGTTCCATACAAATCGTCTCATTGTAAACACTGACGAAACAGTGTCTATGTCATTTCACAATAGTATCACAAAATCTTTATCCCAGGTTTATCTTTCTTTAAACGGAACACAATTAAAAACTGTTTCGAAGACAAAATTTTTAGATCTCCATATTCAAGACAACCTCATATGGAATTGTCACATTGACAATCTTAATTCCCAATTAAGCAATTTGTGTTACGCATTTCGAATCTTAGTTAACGCAGTTAGTCCACGTATTTCCCGTTGCGTTTATTTTGCAAACGTTTACTCCCATTTACGTTATGGCATTACCTTCCTGGGTAATTCCGGTCAGAGTATTCAAACTTTCAGAATTCAGAAGAGGATAGTTCGGATAATTTGTAAATCTAACCCCTAAACTCTTGTACACCTTTATTCAAGGAATTAAATATCTTAACACTTCCCTGGTTTTATATTTATGAAAGAGTCGTGTTTGTTAAGACCGAATTACTTAAGTGCCACCCTTTCTTTATACGAAACAGTCTCGTTCACGAACACTATACACGCAATAGTAATAATATTCATCGCCCTAGAGTGTCAACCACTCTTTGCCAAATAGGACCTTATCATTTGGGAATCGTTCTATATAATTCCCTGCCCAAGATTATAAAAGATATTATGAAATTGAATCTGTTCACATCAGCGGTTAAAAACTATTTCCTGCACCAGTGCTTCTACACTGTAAAAGAATTTATTGATTTTAACAAAAGTTAAATTCGTCTTGTACTTTATCACGCCATTGCTGTAGCACTTTTTAAATAACTTATAACAATTTCAAAAACATTTTTTTGCATGATTTGTTGCCGTATGGCTCATATTAATTTTGTTTTATGTGTACTCTACTTTGGCACGGTTGTGTACATAAATTCTGTAGCCCCATTCTGGCACGGGTTTTTCTCCATTTTTCCTTCTGGTAGAGGCGGATTTGTCATACAGGTTCTCTAGACTTTGTCTAGGGGCGTGTTTATTGTAACAATAAATCGTGAATTTAGTGTTATTTCAATTCTTATGATTTTTAAACCATATACTCATAATATTCTACAGTTCGATAATAACTTGTATATGTAATTTTTTGCTTAAAATTACAAACATATTGACATTTTATTAGTATTATTACTCGCAGCTAACTTTATCTTATCTAGGGATTTTTGTGAATTTTTTTTGAATTCGCCTCTGCCTTAGGGCCCCTTGATCGGAATTGATGGGATGGTCC
>NNCF01131950.1:172857-188160 GCA_002313205.1 Laupala kohalensis | reverse complement strand
ATTACATAAGCTGAATGACATCTTGATATCCCTTTCCTAACAAGCTTGATATTAGTTGTATTTTACAACGAATTTCCCCGAATATGTTATTATAGAGAATTATATAGAAAATAACTAAAATGAAGTATGACTAGTTTAAGTTCATACACAAATATATCCCTTAAATAATTCCCCCAAAATATGTTTTTAAAGCAGAATTACATATATATTGATTACAAGTCAAAATGGAATATGACTATTTTGATGCATACAAGAAAAAACTCCTCGCTAGAGACGTTTTTGTTCTCTTTACCCCCCAAATGACTTTAAATAAACGTAATGTATAGAGTAAAAAAGAAATGACATACATATTGAAGATTATAATGTGCTATATACATATACTGCAGGATTGTTTTAGTTGATAATTCTAAAGCTGAGCCAAATTTGATAAAAAAGTTGATACGAATTGTTAGTAATAGTTATTAGCTTACTATTTGCAAGATTTGAGCAAGCTAACGTCATATATTTGAAAGTTATAAATAATCATAAGTTCCTCAGTTTATGCCATGGTTACATGTTATCCATGGTCTTGTTTGATGTGGATTGCTTACTCCTGTTGTTGGCTATGACTGTTGAAGAGCAGGTGATGATTGGAAATGTTGACGGTCGATGTTATACTGAAACTAAAAACAAGTATAAGTTGATGTGTTCAGCATCTTATAGTTTACGTTGTACTGCCATTTAAGAAGAGTTTCGAAGTATTCAGCCACGATGAAGCCGTAGAGTAGCAGAGTAACGATATTTTATTTCAAAAATTGTTTAGACTGCGTAGTAGCAGTGTGACATCGTGTCACCTGAGTTGAAGACTGCCCGAGAAGCAGAGTGACGTCGTGTCACTTGAGTTCATGACTGTCCGTGTGAGAGTTGACTGCTGCACGTTGCCCTTTATATAGTGCCAAGGGCGTGTTCATTCACTCGTAGCACAGAGTGTTTATCTGGAGATGGTTCTGAAATTGTATTTCATGGAAATACTATAATCTTCATGGAACACTTATAACTTTCAAAAAGTGTTTATGATAATCAAAGAGCACTTATAATTGAAACTTCTGTATGTATGTTTACACATAATTTCTTGAAGTTAAATAATTACGAGCGTTTGGCTCGTAATATGTATCCCTAATTGTTTATTTTCTTCATAGTTGATTTCTCGAACGATGACAATCTCTTCATCCATGTGTTTCTTGAAGAGTTCTACTTGTTCTTCAATATGTAGTCGTACAAAGAGTCTTTCGTTTTTGAATCGAATATCGATAGCGTCAATGAGCGTGTGATGTAGTGCGTTTACATTGCTTTTAATTTTGTTGCGAACAAAATGTTGATTAGCGAGATCATCTGCGTCGTCAAAACGCTTGTCTACACTATCGATTATAGTTTGCACGATCGCATCCACATAACCTTTCCTCACATTTCCATTATCTTCGCACTCTACACGTTCTTCAGCGAAGACGGACGTTAAATGTCGTTTCACTTTCGTTTCAATTTCTTTGTCCAAACGTTCACGAAGTTCTGTTTTGCTTACGAGAAGATCATTTTCCACACGTTTCGCATGAGTTTCATTTTGTTGTATTTCGCTTACTTGCTCGTCCACATGTGCTTTGGCATCAGATGCCAGCAAAGGACATTTATCACACCGTGTTGAGACGCTGCAAGCCATGATGATACAACATCTGAAGCTATTCGTCTTCTCATTTAATAGCTTCTACCTCAATAAAAATTGCTTCTTCCTCCAGTAATGTTCAAGGCGTCAAAAAAATAGAACGTCGCATATAGTATCTTGTTCTGTTGATAATACGTATTGTTAGCATGTCGTAGAAATTATCCCAATGCACATGCACATTTTCCATTGTAAGGCGTATATTATGCCAATGTACGACAAGAAATAGTTTTCGATCATCATCTTCTCGAAGTTCATCATTGTAAATTTCATGTACGACATTAGACAGAATATCGATGAGGGTTACATTCGTTTCATATAAAAAAATTTGCTCGCGAAATTTTTCATACTTCTCGAGGAGTGTTGTGATTTCATTTGTTCTTTCTGACTTGCAAATTTCATCGATAATATTTATTCTTCGATAATCGTTCTTGCACATGTTCGCGAAGGCATATGAAGCACCCAGCCATTATTTTTCTGAAAAAGAAAAAAGTTGACTTATACCGTTTGTAGAGACATGAAAAAAAGACTGCAACATTTGTCCATTGGTCATTCTTTCAGTTCTTTCTCTTGTTATATATATAAGATGTTCATAATACGTCTCAGACTACAAAGATGCGTGAATATGTTATATTAATTTCATAGCCATATCGATTTATTGATCGGGTGGCATATATATTATTCTTTAAAAATATTGAAATGTAACAGATATGTCTCGAAGGTCACTTCTTGACAATTCTTTTATAATATCAATCATTTTTTTATCGTAGATGAGATTAAGTAGCACAACGGTCAAACATGGATAAAATATATTATTAACAAATTTGTTTTGATAAACTAACTCAGGGTCTATAACATTCATTTCTTGTAATAAATCCTCTTCATCCTCAATTGTGAATTTCAGTACTTTGTCTTCTGCTGGAATGATGGATTGCGACATAATAGACAATCATCGCGTTGTTTTATCCATTTCTCGATGCACGGTTTAAAGAAGGTGTGCATACACAACGTGACGAATATGTCCGATTTACCTTCTATACAAATAGGACAGAATACCATGATAGAAAAAAGAGAATGACAAGTGTGCAGGTAATAATACAATATAGGGATATGTCCACCCAATTTTACATAGATGATGTGCTCGAAGTCTTAGAGTTTTGATGGTAGAAGCATTAACGAACACGATTCGTTATACCGTGTTTCCTTCTGTGATATGAGTCTGTTTACTTGATCATCTGTCATGTGATGTGTACAACAAAAGCAAATGGGTTTTCTATGACAATAGGGGTGGAGTGTGCAATACACTTTGTGAGTACAGTTATCTGTTGTCGGCACGGATATCGTCTGACATAGAACAAAAGATAGGTAAATGATAAGATCCACATTCGCTGCATCAGTTACCTTTTTCAGTCTGCAATATCTTCTTTCCGACACAAGTGGCAGTCACGAGCATGTAGTGGCGGTACGTCAATATGTGTATTGCCAATGTTGTAATGTCGTCGACAGTGTTGAAGCTGTTTGATGTCTTGTTGTTGGATGTGTAACGGCAAACGCTCAAACACCGTAGGTACTTAATATGCAGCCCTGGTAGTGAGTATCACCAAAGGCACATTGTTCAGCGTGTCGTTGTCCAACAGCGTAAGATTTCCTGCTTTCTTGTAGCCAGCAATAGCTCGGTCGACCACCAGCAAGCGATTTGCTTTGTAGTAGTCAGCATTGGCTCCGAGCAAGCGGTTGTGTAGCAGAGAGCTCTCTTTACCACCAAAGGAAGAGTACTCAGAGCTTATAGCGAAACTGTGCTTGCAACGTTCCATTGCAGATCTTAGATAGTAGAAAACGTAACAGGATAACCACTGCGTGTTCCTTCTTGTAATGATTTCCTCCAGGGGAAATCACAACACCGCAGTGCAAAAGTTTGCGATTAATGAGACTTCCTGCACGCGGAACCGCATCTCCGCAGAGCGGAAGTTTGCGAATCATCAAGGAAAGCTCTGTTTTTCGGTTTATAACGATATCCGCTATTAACGTCTATAAAATCAACTACATAGCTGTAAAGCTGTAAAAACACAACTATCGTGCTGTGTGTGGAAGACGACGACTATTTCTTTGCACGAACAGTCTATAAAATGGCTAGCCGACAACAACAATGTTTCAACATTGATGGCCCCTAAGTTGTTTGCACGAGTTTTTATATTAACGTTTTCTATAAGCATGGTGTTTTATTTCTTGTTTCTTAAAAATGCTATCATGGATATGTGGGGCTTTATGAAAGGAGACTTTGTAAAAAAGATATAATGATCCTTGCGAATAGGCAGATGAAAACGTATATGTTTAATCCGCAATGCAAAATCAAGAGCAGAATCAAAACGATGCAAGGATAGCATCGTGGTTGACACACTACCATCATGAAGTAGCATGGCAATCTCTTCGTAACGCCGAGTACGAATTGTTGCCGACGGTTTTGAAGGATGCATTAGCTAATAAGGAGATAATATATGTCAAAGGACTACAATTTTTTTGGTGCTTTAGTGCTCGTCAATAGCAAGGTTATTAGAGCCCTTGCAAAATGTCCAAAATGTTTGGAAGTTCACTCTCTAGAATTTTACGCGGGCAGATACGCTTGATACTGAACCAGGAAAGATTTACTCGTGAATTTCACTCGAGAATTTCACTCAGGTTCAGATATTTCAGTTCATGTATTTCGAATAAGTTCGTAGAATATTTCAGACTTCGAAATATTTGAGTGCTCGTTCGGAGATCAGAGAAGAAGTTTTTCTGGAAGTAATTTAATCATTACGGAGCGAACTGAATTCCGGTAAGACGAACGGCTTCCATTAAGATGATGACACCTCCTTCCTGAGACGGAAACACGACAGCTGATGCAAGGGATTCCTGGAGCGGAGGATCGGCATTTCCGAAGTGGATGAGCGCTTTGGGGTAGGCCGACAAAGGAGAAGGCGACGAGTCCGTGGGTCACCAGGGCCAGTGAATTCACCCCCCTCTGATGCCATGATCACGCATCCTTGTAACAAAGGTAACGAATAAATGCTGGTTGCATCCAGTAGCAAAATATTGCAGTAAAGAAGATTAGCGTATGCTTCGAGCATGAATTTATCACGTCCCAGATCAGAACACAAAAAACATTAACTTAACTTATGAATGTCTACTGCAGAAGATAAGCAAATAAATGTATAATCATTTTGTAAATCCAACTAATGTTTACCTTCAGCATTTTTAACTTGATGACAAGATCTAGTATATTCGAATTTATTGTCAATATTTTCTGTTTTTATGTCTTTGTTTTGGGAATGTTTAAAAGGAAAGAAGGAAGCATGGTAATTCTAAGATGTCATGTATAACTGGTAAATAAACAATTTAGTTATTTTATTTTCAAATTGAGTTTTCCTTATGGAACTCCGAGTGTCGCCACTTATTTAAATAATACGAATCCCAAATTCATATCAATGAGAACCCTGAAGACATGTGTATATTTCTTGAAGTTCCTAATTCTCTAGAAATTCTTCAGATAATTGTCCCACATTTCAGGACACGTTGGCGCCCAACATTTAAGATTTTTGCAACATTTAGATCTTTGGTCATTTCTCCTCAATGATAAACTTGATACTTCAAGACGGGGCCTTGATAAATTTATTTATTATATTCTTTTAAATCTCACCACATCACAATACATAGTCTGGATTGCTTTAACGGCACTTAGAGAGTCAGAACAAATCAAGAAAATTTAATATACAGGAGCACTTTGTTGATCGAAGTGCTCTCAATATGGCGTAGTAAGCAGCGATGTAAAGACTGCACAGGTCGCCAAGACGGTAGCCTCAGGTTTCACGGGGATTCAGCACAGAGGAGTCGACACCATCAGCATGATTTGACCCGTCGGTAAACACAGGGATATGGAACCGGTGTTTGTCGAGAAAATTGGTAAACGTATACCCTCAATATCGCAGCTGGAATGTTCTTTTTCATGATGCAGACGTTTGAAATTAATCTTCGGCTTGTGTAAAGTCAAGGTAAAGTCTTTTTGAAACCTTGATTTAAGACATTTGATGTGCGTATATGCAAGGTTTCCTTAATTTGTTTACAGCCATATCCAAAAGGTTTGGTTGCTCTCAGACTGTTGTTGTAGAAACGGATAGAAGAAGAGAAAGGATGAAACACCGCATTGTGCACCAGATTGTCGGGTAAAGTTAGCACGTGGCAAAAGTGTCGTAGCATGAGGAGTTGCCGCCGGAGGTAAAGAGATGGTTCGCCACTCTCGGCAAACAAATTCGGAATGCGACTAGTGTGGTAGGCTCCCGTAACTAGTCGCATTCCTGCATGGTGGACACTATCCAACTTCTTTAAATAGCTTGCCCGAGCAGAGCTATATACAACGCAGCCATAATCGAACCGAGATCTTATAAATGCTCGATAAAACTGGAGCAAGGAGGAGCGATCTGCGCCCCATTCCCTGCTTCTCACGTAATTTAATAGATTTAGAGACATAAATGCTCTCGTTCTTAGGTCTCAAAGATGTTCAGTCCAATTTAGTCTCTGATCAAAGATTAGACCTAAGAATTTTACAGAAGGATAGAATTTTAGAACGTTGTTTCCCAGTGCGAGGTGAGGTTTTACCAGTAGGCTTGGTCTCCTACTAAAAATAACACATCTTGTTTTTTCAGCAGATAAACGAAAGCCAGTCTTCTGCAACCAGTGGTGTAATCTATTGAGGACGTGTTGGATTTGTCGATCCGCACGTGAGATGAAAAAAGGATAGCAAAGGCGACGACTAAAATTTTTTTGACAGGTTTCTTTACAACGGATATTATGCTGTTATGGTCACTGCAAATAAGGTCACACTGTCACACAGGAGACTAAGTTGTCTGAGCATTTCATGATGAATTGAATTAGGGCCAGGCACAGTGTAGTGGACTGTCGCTAGAGCTGACTCAAGTTCCCTCATAGACAAGGAAGAGTTGTAGGGTTCCCAGTTTGTGGAACGAAAGTCAAAAGATGTGCTCTCTGCTATTTCCCTTTTTCTCGCGAAATCAGGATCGCAGTTTTCTTTAGATGTTAGATCAGCAAAGTATTCAGCCATAACTGTTGCATTTTCTCTGTTGTTTGTGAGAACCTGACTCTGAGTCTAGGTATTGAGACTCGAGAATACCTTCCGGATATGTTTCGGATTGACTCTCATACTTTGGGAGACAATGTTGTTCTCTTATTGGTACTTAGAAATTCTTTCCAGGAGATGGACTACAAAAAATTAAATTGTTATAATCGTATGTGAATGAGAAAATGAACATCATAGACGTTGAAAATTATGGGTTCCCTACGTTAACAGATTGTGTGGAACATTTAAAGAAGAGTAATACAAAAGTAGCCTCTGTGAGTTATTGTTCGGGAAGGGGTTTAAGGAACTGCAGTTAAGCGAAAAAATAAGTTGGCCTTATTGCAATGGTTCTCTACCAAGGAAAATATTTCTCTTCAAGTAAGTAAGTAATACTTTTTTAAATTATATTATTTCACACAATTTTTATAAATTTTTTCTTGTTTCAGATGATGATGAACGAGTTAAACCTCTTTCCATTTTTATCCCATAGGGTCAATATAAGTTACCTGATTTGAAGAGAAATTTAGAAAGTCTTGTTCTTTTGTTGCAATATCATTAAACACAAAGATGCTATGAAGGATAACTTCTGACGAGGGTATTACTTTTTCGCGATTGGAAAACACATCTAAACCGCATATGCTGTTAGTGAAACGATGTAGAATATAAAAGTGCGGTAAATCACGCAGTATTGTATAGAGATAAATGTGTTGAAACTTGAGACTGTTTTCGCTTGTATAGAGCGAAATGACATTTCTTCACTAACCCGACGGTCCTACCACAAATGAACGAACTCCTTTCGGTAAGAGAGGGTTGTTTCTACTTCCAGCGAGCGAATCACCACCATCCAAAATTTGTGTGACATTGTGGATGGAGAGCGTCAATATCCACGTCAATGAACTGAGGTGGAATGTTTCCTGAGAGTGAATAAATAGACGAGGGATCGCATCATTTTTTCCATTTAGTCTTTTGACATGGATATGTTAGGTTTCAACACGAGAGAGAGAGTGTGAAGAGTAGGTGGGGGCATTATTATTTTAAAGATAAACGTCTCATATGTGTGGGTGAGCCGGATGATGACAACGATTGTGCTAAAACGCCTTATGTGGACAGAACCTTATCGGGATTATCCTCTGCGAAACATATGGCTGTGGGTGTCGTAAGTCATGTCAACGAACAGGAATCCAATTCCGATGCTTTCACACGAGGCTTTGTTCAGTGTAGCGTGGATGAGAGAATACGCGAACTATAACAATATATCGATGAAAGCATTGTATCCGCAAAGAAAACAGATGGCAGAAACAACGACCACATCATTGATAAGATTTCTCGCGTGTTAGCTACACAACATCGTGTATTGTCTCTCATAATCACAGGCTCCGTGAATAGATCGACTACACTACCAGACAATCGATGGACAATCTATCCCTGATATTCCACCTACAAGGCAACTTATACGGGACTTTGGTGTGTGACGCAATCTCATCGCAAGACTAGAATACGCCTGTTGCAGCAGATCATCCTAGAAGGAAATGCGATACAAACAATAGATTTACCAAATGTGAAAAATAGATTGTTTAAAATCTGCGAAGGATTGTATTACGGGTTTAAATACAAGAATCTTTCAGAGGATGATGCGACGAAACAAAAACATTTTCCATTGTTTCTGGAAATTGAATACATTATAGAACACGATGATTGGTATCGTAAATATGAGAAGCTACAAGTTGCCCCTAAACTTTCATTGAGTGTATGTTAATAGTATGTCGGTGCGCTTTAGTTATGTATGGACTATCGCAGAGTGAGCAAGTACTATGTCAAAGCGAAAGAGACAGCGGAAAAAGAAGAGAGAGCTCCCGATAGCGAAGCGACGTGGATTCCTACCTCTCACCCCTCTCTTCGCTTGTTTGAGCGCATTAGGTTCTCTCTCCGGCGGTGCATTGGCCAATTTCGAACGCTGTAAATAATGTTAAAACGCTTAAGGCAAAACAACAAGATAAGGTGTTTATTAGACAAATGCAATGTGGTGCGAGACACGGTCGAATACCTCTTCTTCGCAGTGGTAAGGGGATGCGACGAAAGAGGAGAATGAGGTTATGTCAAAAAAACTAAATGACATTCCACATCATAGCATGACCCACGAAGAAGTGATACGTCATGCATGTGCATAGCGGATTTCCTATTTTAGAGGTGTCTTTATGCGTGACACACTACCTAAGAAGAACAGAAAACGAGAATCGGACATTATTAATCTGGATGATAGTACGGGACCTGGCACACATTTCGTAGCATACACTGTACATCACGATGATGTATGCTATTTTGACTTCTTCGGTCTTCCACAACGGCTAGTGTAGCCTATATTGGAAACACACAATATCGCATCGTCTACAACAACGTGCAAGTTCAGGATTTTAATACGGAAGTGTGTGACGCCTCTGTCTTCAATTCCTATATTATGATTGGAAGAACGGAACCTGTGGCAGAAAGACATCATGAGTCGTACGCTTATCATCTATGTCGTTGCACCCGAGATTATTGTGCATTACACGCCACCCACTGTGCTCAATGAAGACTATGATCTTACGTTGCTTCAATTGCAGACAAAGAACACTGTGCTGAACGTTTCAGAAAAAAATAACGTGTTTGTGTATTTTACTCCAGATGCCATCCCGCGTTTGTGTGAAAGTGATACAAAAGTTTGTGTACCAAAAGTCCAAGGAGTAGACTCTGAATCAACGATAGAAAATCTAGAATCAACAAAAGAACAAAAAATCTTTACTTTATTAGTCTCGCCCAGTACGTATGCTCTCGATGATATCAACTATTATCTGAAGAAAAATTAAAAAAAACAATTTAAAGAAAAATTTGTATCGAAAGATTATTACTTTGATCGACAAGGCGATATTGCTACAAATAAGTATCATGTGAATTCATCGTTTTTGTTATATTTCGATGTGGACAACAGCACCGGACCCCTCCTCGGATTCTATAAGAGTTGTTCAGAAAACGGTACTTTACGAGTGTTTGCAATCCGACAAAGAGGTTAAATTAACAGGCTTTCTCAATGTTTATATCACATGTAATATCATAGAAAGCAGATACATCAACAATCGAATGGCGCACGTTCTACATCCATTTCTCGTCGATCAACCTTCTAGAGCATACATTGAAGAAATACCGTACCACGCGGTAGCTCATCGTCTAAACACAAACTATGTAAACGCCATCACCATTGGACTGGAAAATAGCAAAGGTGAGCTCGTTCCATTTCGAGAAAACACGCAGGTAACGTGGAGTTTTCTCCTCAGACCTGAAAAAAATTATAAAATACGACCACAACTCTGCTTACAACACACTATGTTTTGCGCAAGCATAACGTTGACACAGAAGAGTAGCCTCTCTTGCGCGAGCTTGGCTATCATGTAGACGAAGAGAAAAATTGCGAGAAGCAAGAATATACCCGACATCAACATCCTCGTTGATCATGCGAGTGTTATCCGCAAACCTTCACGTATTACGGCATGTCAAACGCATATTATACACTCTGCACGGCATCGTAGAATAAAAATGATGAAATAAAAATGATGAAATACGCATCGCCATTTGAAATACGGATTCTCTCACACTTCCTTACGACAGTGTGATCGTTGTAGAAGGAAAAGCACTAAAATCTGGAACAACAACGCGAACTGATGCACAACTCGTCAACGACGGATGGACTATTTCTATTTCAGGAAATAAGCTATGAAATCAATGGTACTGTGATTGATTTTACACGTCTTCCCGGAATCGCGACAACCATGAAGAATGTTCTTTCTCTGTCACGCGAAGAGCGAATTTTACATGAAAATGCCGGATGGTCAGCAGATGAGGCACTCTATGTGAATGAAGTAAATGCACTAAAATATTTGATAAGAAGCAACGGTGTATTTACGGCATTGATACCGTTAAAATTGTTGTTGGTATTTGCAGAAGATTGTCAAAATAGCAACTTACGGTGTACAAGAAGAACGCGTTTTATTTCGCTCCAGGCACGTTAATGATTGTTTCATTATAACATCTCTACAGCACCATCATTTACAGATGTTTTCATCATTAAAATGTCATGGCGCGTGCCTCATGTGCATGTCGATAACATGGCAAAGTTCTATCTAACAGACATAATAGAAAAAGAAAAAGCTTTACCTATCGTCTTCACTCGGTGGGAACTTTAGGAGCTCTAGAATTTGTCTAAGACTAAAAAACACACATAAACTTTCAAAACGTCAACGGTGAAGGAGACATCGTTGTATGTCATCTTTGCTTTACAAGAGAATATAAGAAATGATATTACGAAAAATTCTTTAGGTTTCATTCATTGTTCTCTGCATACGGCAAAAATCTTTTTAAATGATGTGTTTATTCCTTATAGCGTACTACGTGTGGCATTGTCTAACGATACAACATAACATCACAGTCCGGAAACATTTATCATGTTCAAAGATTTTGAAAGAGATTTTTCGATCGAGAACCTATTTCAGTCATTACAACTTAGGGATACACAAACCTAAAAACCTTTATCGATTTTGATTGTAGACGATGTGAGACACCTACGATAGGTACAACGGTGGACATCCGAATCGACTTTGAGACAAAGAATAACATTATTTCGAACACCTGTCTATTGTTTAATTTTACATACTGTTGCATGCGACTTTACACCTGTGACAGGCATTGTGTAACTATGGTCGTGTCACTACCACCGTGTACAGTAACGTTGTATTCCCGCATGTAGAAACATCAAGGATGAAAAGGAAAAAAGCAGTGGAAGAAGACACTAGTTCTTTTCGTCACAACCCGCTTGAAAATGTAAACGTCTTTTAGAAAATAATGTGTGCACTCTTTACGGACAGAAAAAAACCGATCATCAAAAGAAGACGAATAAGACGTTCATCTTCACGGTCACAAAAGAACCGTGCAAAGATTGCGTGTGAATGGTTTATGAAAGGTGTAAAACTCGCTATTCTTCAATGTATTCAACCAGATTTTGAGCAAACTGACAATGTTTTAATATATAACAATCTCATTTATTGTTTATTTTTTCAAGTATCCTCTCCTATTTCCAAAGTACTCTGGGGAATAAAAAGATTTGAATAAATGAAACTACATTTTATCTTTCGTTCTCCTGCCAGAAGCAAGTTACAAACGCCATTACTTGTCTGAGAGTATCAGAATACCGCAGGCGAGACAATCACGCCTCTGAAGATAAGGCAAAAGATGGGTGCAGCGACGCCGGTCGCCCCAGACCACGCCTCTGGAGATAAGGCGTAAGCGTGCGCGTCGGATGGCCCTTTCCCGCCCTCCAGTCTCACCGCGCAGTATAAAATGGCGGCAGGTTCATCGACATACAAATGTTGCTAGCAGATTAGACAACTATAAAACACCTTTCCAGTTATCTCGTTCTTTTACATTAGATAATCAAAGTCTTAACTTAGAACGGTCGCTCAAGACACAGAATCAATGATATTTATTTATTTTTTAATTATAACACTGAGCAAACTGACAAATGGTGCAGTTTTTTTAAATATATAACAATCTAATTTCACTCTTTTTTAAGTATCCTGGATCTACCCCGGAAAAGAGAATAAAAAAAGATATTTTGTAATATAGAATTTTTTATTTCTCAAACAACATACATAGTAGTACAATATTTTAGTCCAACAATACTGAATAACTATTAATTTTTCTATAATGGTATACACAGTATAAAACTTTGTTTAATCACTCATTCCTCTTGAAAAGAAATATTTATTTGCTGCCTTTCTCTAACTCGTATCACCGGCTTCATAAATATAAAATCATCAACTTATTTTTGGGTAGGAAATAGTTTCACGTATCTAAAAAAAAGATAAAAGTTTAATAATATTTAAAAAAAATAGAACTCGAAAAGTTTTTTTTTCAAAATCTTACTTGGGTGAGAGAAAAAATTTCGCTGTTGAGGACAACCAAGACAGCATTAGTATCATATCTCGTTTTACAAGTTTGCCATTTATTGCGTATTGTGTTGCTCCAGGTTTCGAATTCCGTAGTTTTGACAGCGGGAGCTCGTTCACCTTTGTGATGATCTTTTTTCTGTTAAAAAATTATAAAAACATGACAATTTTTGTTGCGCTTTCTTTATGGGGTCTGCGCGAAGTGGTGCACTTCCTAAAACTTACATAATTGTAAAAAATCGAATTTTATGTTTTCTGCACTGCAACTGCGTCCAGAAAAACTTTGTTCAAATACGCAATCATTATCTTCATATCCTCGTCATCACATCTTAAATAATTAAAAAAAATTAATCACTTCTTTCTTAAAATTACATATAAAACAAAAAATACTTATATTGTTTCTTTTTGCGCATTAAACTTTTTGAGCTGTGTCTTAGCAGGAGCAGAAGTTATTTCTTAAAGAAAACAATGTTATTTTAACATAATAAATCGCTTTGAAAAAACAAAAAATATTAATTTTTTTATTTTTCATTTAATCCGTATATTTTGTTGCCTTTCTCTTTCTTTAATTTTTATTGTTTAAGACGACTTTGACTGCATCGTCATCATCTAATGATGAAGCGACAACTATGTCTTCGACTTCATTTTCTATTTTCTTTATTTTCATGTCTCTATAAAAAAAATTTACATTCTGTTTATATAAACGTGCACACCGTTTGACATGAGGTATAGTGGAACACTGTGATATAAACCGCGAGTGATATGGACTTCCTGCTTCTGTGCTTCAGCATGCAACACTGAACGTTAAGAAAGTATATGTAATATAAAAAACTTAAATTCAAACACGGATAAATAACTACGCAAAAACCGCTGTTATAAAAAAGTAAAATAATAACTTAGAATATTTAAGAAAAAGAGACTTCTACTTACACGTAAGCTTGCGCCATGATTTAGAATAATAATCACAAACACAAAAAAAGTTTCCGTTCTTCAAACGATATACACAATGCAAACGCAAGAAATAAATTGATGTGTTCGTGGAGTGAAGAACAGTACCAAATATTATGCACGGTGGGGAAATATTGCTGCATAAATTTTAATGATGTAAAAAATGGTTACATGCGCAAGAATATGGTTTGGATACCAAATATTACTGCACGTGCAGGGCAACATTGCGCAATGTTGTGTGATAAAATTTAATGATGTAAAATAGTGGTTACTTGTGCAAGGATATAGATCAAAATTTTAATGATGTGAAAAGTGGTTACATCACGCACGTGTAATGAAATGTAATTTTAATGATGTAGTTAGTTATGCGAGCTTGTGGACGCGAGCGGTTGCTTGCGAAACCCGGTCCGCCCAATATTACAACCGTACACGACTTACCAATTTTTATTTTCTACGATAAATCCTTAGGAGGGACATGGCAGACGAAGACGATTTTATGGTAAATATTAATCATAGTATTGATATAAGTTTAACACAATACACACGAACATAAGACAAAATGTTCTATATGTTTTCTTTCAGATGCAACTACTTTTTATTTAATTAATGAAGGAGGAAATGAATGGAGGATTGAAGGTTTTTTGTTTTTCTCTTATTTCGTCTTATTTTATAAGCGTATTATTAAACATTTTCATGTTGCTTACTATGGAGATTGAGGGAGTGCCGCCACCTCCTCCGCCAGCGTTCATTATTCCCTCGGGAAATAATAATGAGTTGCGCAGATTTGAAGGTATGTGTGTTAATTTCTGTTCTTTTCTTATATGCATGCAATCACAGTGTGTTAAAAAATGTTTTTTTAATTTTAGAACAATTGCGTGCATTCCATTCTCTGTACTCTTATAAGAGGTACTGAACAATCATTATTAATGTTTATATTTTTTGTATTAAACCCCGATATTTGTTTTCAGAAATAGATGCTATGACAAATTATAATATAATATCCCCCGATTCTTTAGAATGTGGAAGGAGGAGAGGTCGTTGGAGATAGCAGCCTTGGTGGAAGCCATGCGCTTGGAACGTGTGTACATATATCAATTTTTTTTTAATTTTTTTAAAAATTTGTTTTATTTGTTACGTTTTTTCAGAATCTTTCTTCAATGCCCTCACCGACAATGACGGGGATAGTAGTATGCATGGACGCAAACCTTCTTCTTCTACGCTTCAGTGGCCAGACGCATCCTTTAATAATCGCTTCATCCGTGGGTGTATAAAAAATAGTTGTCATATTCGAGATCCATTAGAATTGTTAAAGAAATGTGAAACACCGTTTCTGTCCGCGTTGAACTGTTTTAATAATACCTATAAAGTTACAGCTCGTTTAGAATGCGAGTTTATGATAGAGAAACGCCGAAGAAAAACGCCTACAACTTTTGAGAATTTACCTTTCTCTCTGGCGAGCGTGTTTTCAAGTCGAGGTCACAGACTATAAACCAGACCCCCCTCTCCCATACTAACTGTGTATTAACAGCTTTCAGCGCTCCTAACATTGTTACACGCAAACTACCAAGTTCAAAAACCGG
>NNCF01131950.1:118754-167659 GCA_002313205.1 Laupala kohalensis | reverse complement strand
ATATATAAATCCAACCACTTCCTACTATTTCCACAGTTGTACATATGTTCCTCGAAACTTGGAGACAGAGACCCTCAGGTACCAATAAAATTTTGACTTTGAGAAATAAAATTAATGAATTTGAGAAATATTAGAAATGAAGACATAGACTTAACACCAGGTGATGTGGAAGAAACAGAAGGTTGACTCCTCAAGAGGCAGGCAGAGATTGATGGGTTGGCATTTTTCTTGAGGTATCCGGAACCTGGAAAAAGATCACATAGAAAATTTTATACTTCGGTTCAGACTACACAGGAAGCAAAATATTGATATTATAATACGCATGTGATTGTGTGGTGCAACAATAAGTATTCATATTAATAAATTAATAAAATAAAAGTAAAAAAATAGAATTCGTACAATACGAACAATTACTAACACTAATAAATTTTCTAGATGTATAATATTATTTGAAAAGTTGAAAGTACTTCCACTGCCATGCATTTACATTTTTGAAACTTCGAAATTCTTAAAGAAGGATCTACTAGACAAAGGACCACTCTCAGTACATATTTAATTCCACCGTTCATGTTCACAACACTAGACAGGCCAGAAATATCCATCTACCACAGATAACATCCACTCTTAGCCAAAAAAGCACATATAATGAAGGTATACAGCTATATAATGCGTTACCACTGAACCTAAAAAGCATTAATACACTGAACGCATTCAAAACAAACAATATTTTCGACAGAAAGTACTTCAGTAAACAAGAATTCCTCAGAGGTAATATCTGTATGACATACAATATATTGCAGATAATCATTAGAAGAATGGTGCAGAAGATGCATGATGCGAAAAATGATTGTTTTAGCATAAATATAGACCTTGAAATAAATTAATAAAAAAAAAATAATAGAATTCCTACAATAATCTAATAACAGTAGCCTAAATAAATATTAATATTCCGTAATAGTACAAAATAATAGTATTTTATATTAATTTCTACGTAGTCTAAGTTAAATGAATATTATGAAATGTATCAAAATAATTATAGTATTGTTATTCTTATATGCAAATATTATTGTCATTGTTGTCACTACAATGACACGTCATACATCATTGTTATGATATATGGGGTTCAATAAAATATTATTATATTTATGTTCATCATTTAATACAAAGAATTCATTCATGAATACATTACTTAGATATTACAGATAATAAATTTCAATATTCAATGTAACATTCGTTTTCTTTTAACACACCAAGGAAGTCGTCCGGGTTAAAATGTGCTGAGCACACTCTCATACTTCGTGCGACCCGCACACCAGTCAGGCCGAGAGACTTTATCCATTGGCGTTGTCTACAAGAGAATGTAACAAATATATTTATAAATAAATAAGCAACAATAATCGCAGCAAAGCGACTGAGCTAAGTACGTCTGCCCATGTGGGTAGTGGCGCTAACACAACAAGAATTACTTACCTTTCTGGTGGGGTAGGGAAGACTAAGAAAGTTATATCCGGGTTGCCGCCTACTGCATTGAAGCACCCCGGTGCACAACAAGCAAATATGCGAGGCATTTTGTCGCTGTTCTTAATAACACGGTACGGCACAGCCTGAGCTCCACACTGCACCGCACGCAGAATGTAATGAACAAAGAACACTAGCAGCCAATTGGAGAAGGGTGAACACGATCTTGCAGCCATCTATTGAGCGCTGGACGAAATATAGGTGGCCGGGTAACTGGTAGCGCAGTCTGGTAAGTGTTATGCGCAAACTACTTGAAGCGTTAAACCTCAGACATTTTCGCCCTATATTGTTTCCTGGCCCTGGTCGAGAACAGGACTATTAGCAAAATATCGTTGAGCCAATAAATACGCGTTTTGAAGAATTTAGTGAGAGGGATAGCGGTAATGCGTTAAAGATTATTAGAGCTACTCACATCGATTTGCATTGCATTGATTGAATCATATCGGATTAGGATATGTACACTTGCCTCCACTCTGTCACGTTTCGAAAACGGGAATCGTGAATGATGATAAAAATGTTTTATTAGGTCGGTATCAGCAATACTGTGTCATCGTAACCGAACTCGCATCCCACATTCTAATCGTCCGTCCAACTATCGTGACATGTTTCAGTCACATAGAGACATTGGATTTGATAGATATTCATTTCCAGGTGAAAGTTTGTGATTTACATCGTTTTGAAAAACAGAATCCACACTATTCATGTCATGTGCATTATTTGATATGGTCGGTGACGCAAAACAAGTTTTTAGTAAAAGCCATTCATTACGGTTGATCGGTAAAACAATTTCATACGAATCTTATTACTGCATAAACATCTCTATTGTTGGATTAAGGATATGGGTCAATTACTCGGTTCTCAGCTATCGAAAGATGGACATCGTTTATTTATCTGTAATTCATGTTTGTATGTTTTCCGACGCAAAAGAAAATTCAGAACCCACATATTTCAACTGGATGCAGTGGCGCATGTTTTTTTACCAAAAAAAGAAACATGCACTCATGTGATTTACAAACTATGTCGACAATAACTCACACCGCTCGTCATCTATAGCGATTTCCATGTCTCTTGGCATTATTTGAGACGGATTCTACATTAGCTGAACGTGTTACTGTCATACATCAAGCACACTGGAGGCTTGACCATCCTACTAAAAACTTTCCCCGATGATGCACAAGAATGAAGAAAAGATGACTTTTTTCTTCTTTACGCGCAAGCGAACGCGAAAAAAGAACCTTTCTTCTTCTTCTCTTTCAGTTCTCAGTATGCCAAATGCAATTTCGACATCCACTTTTCACCCCCTGCAGAAACATCTTATGCAGGGGGTGTTTAGAAACGTGGGTTTTGGAGGCACGAAGAACATCCTGCCGGTTATTCCGTCACCCGTCGATGAACAATAGAGTAATGTTTATGCGTGTGATGTTTCAAAGACGGAATTTCCCAAACATTATTCACTATTTGTAAAAAAAATTCCGTCTTTGGCACATCACATGTCAAAAAATGTATAGATCTAAAAATTAAACAATATAATTATGTAAATAAATTATTTTTAAATGAAAATTTAATTAAAAATATAACATTATCCTTAAGTCTACATCCAGTTAGGGTACTTTCCCCTCCCCCACTTTGATATCCCGGGGAATGACTTCGGAGGTGATGTCAATGGTTAGTGTGGATACGCTTTCCCCCCTCCCTGTGTGGCGATGGGGCAATGACGTGAATGTTTGGAGGTGGGGACACTACTTCTTCGTATCGTTGCCACCATGATGATGGTACAGTCTCTCTTCAGCGGCTGTCGAGGATGGATCGTCGTCTCCCATCACCTTAAAAAGCTTTCAGTTGGGAGACTAAAGATCTAAAGGTTTATCTGTGCTAGAACTGGTACAAGAATACTACTCACGAAAAAGTATCGAAAATGTTCGCTAAGAAACAATTTTACAAAAATTCACCCCTAAGGGAGTGAAATGGAAAATTGGTCATAACTATATACATCAATACTATCAAACGTCCAACAAAATAGATAATATTATCCCTGGAATATTTTCAAATTTTTTATAAAGGGCCGGACATTCGCCACCCGTTGATAATATGGGCTTTTTTAAATATCTGACTGAATATTTTCAGCCAGTTTATAAAGAGGTTAACTCTCGGCATCCTGATAATAGATTAGATAATTTTCTTAATAAGGTTTATTACATCCACTGGAGTATATTTAGAATAAGGATAACAATTTTATATTTGCTTTAGTTTTCAAGGAAAACGTAATGAACACATACCAATTTCATTAATACGATTTTTTTTCTTTTAAACATTTTAATACAATTGAATTTATGCATTTCTGTTGGTGCACTTTTTTTATTGGCTAAATCTTTTGAAAGTAAATTTCAATTGATTTTTTTCTCCTTGGGGCGTTTGACACCCCAGTGCAGATTTGAAGAGTTGATTCGATATAAAATTTGTTCAAAATGTCGAGATGAGATACAATTACATAACAATAAACATTGTAAATAATTTTCTTAAAAAATTGAATTTTGTTTGGAATGCTCAATAGTAACAAACATTCAGTATGGAAAATTTTAACATCTACTTGTAATACAATAGAGTGTTCATGGATTAATATTTAAATAGATTCAATAAGTTTACGGTACAGATTTCCTAAGCCTTTATTGGCTCCAAATTCCATCATTATAGATTTGTTCGCTAACAAATAAATGGCATGCCTATTGTTATCTATATATAAATTAGTAATCATGTTTATTGTGAAGCTGTGACTATCACATGTTCGTAAATATTTTTTAAATCATTAAAATAGATATTTGCATTATTTTGTTCGTTATTTTGGTTACGGAACAATGAATTAGTGCTGGACAAGAAGATGCACGAAGAGGTATCAAATGAGCAACAGAGAAAATGGCCGAATCGAGCAACATAAACTTTCCAACATTAAGCATAGGTACCAATGTTACCGTTGAAGTACCAAAACTGGATTGTAGTACTCTTGACACACACACAAAAGGTAAAGTGATGGATTTTCGGAATGAAGCTTACAAAATTGGCACTTCTATTGGTACACTCCAAAATTGGTATTCGTGAAGTCAAATTTAACTGAGTACTATCAATTTTATGGGAATGTGTCGGATACGCCAATATCTCTCCGAGAAACTGTTTCGGAGTTGTCTATATTCGGGAGACAAGGATGTCAAAAAATGTTATGCACAACAACAAACATCAAACGTCAGACAATAATATGTTACTGCTTTAAAAATAATTGAATTGTAAATCTCGATGACATGGTAGTTCTTCTTGCTCCAATAAATAAATACTTCACATCAATTTATTTGTCGTCTCAATTTTTTCTCCGTTATTTATCTCCCTTCTCGTCGTTCATGAATACAGTAGTTGATAATTTTTGANCAAAACTGGATTGTAGTACTCTTGACACACACACAAAAGGTAAAGTGATGGATTTTCGGAATGAAGCTTACAAAATTGGCACTTCTATTGGTACACTCCAAAATTGGTATTTGTCTCTGTGGGTCATATAAAAATCCACGAAATGCACACACATAAAAAAGAGAAAAAGAAAATAGAATTATAGTGAAAATCCATTCTTATCATTATATAATTTTATATCGTCGTTTTGCGTAAAAAACTTGCCTTGTAAATATATTTTTCTTTTTTTATTATATAGGTTATTCTTGGTAAAAAAGACATCTTCGATTGTTGTGGAAATATGCTTTTGGATTGACCTTAACAAAGAACCATAAATAAATGCATTTTACGTTTTTTATTTCGCTGTTCTTCTTGATATCAATAGCACGCTCAAAGGGCTCCAATGACCTCTGATGTNCCCCCCCCCACCAAAAAAAAAAATAGCACGCTCAAGTTTGTAAAATATGAACCATATCCAAAAAATTTCGATAACTGTGTTAGTTCAACGGATAGTTCCCTTTTTCTACTTTATTTAAAAAGCTTTATAATGTATTATTGCATGTTGACACTTATTGGGGATAAGTTTTTGGAAAACAAAAATTCCGTTTAAAAATCGAATTCCCGAAGTACACGTCTTATTCCCACAATACAAAAAAATCTAACTTATTACTTAGTGATAGTTACTTAGCGACTTAGATGAATAAGTGGCATATTATCATGAAGAGTGGATTTATGAATTTTGGAATATCCCCAAATTATTCTGACACAACCGTTCGGACAACGGTAAGCGGATGAAATTTCGGGAAGTGATGCTGGAGATTATGAAGATGAAACCTTCCATTCAGATTTCAGTTTAGTGATAAATCTTCCTTCAGCGTGGCCACACCATTCCATATGAAACAATTCTGCACCAACGGGGTTCCTCTAATAATGGAAGTCATATCTGGAAATAAGAACCATGGTGATAGAAGATGTTAGTTTGTTACAATTGATATTGCGAAAATATTAAGCTTCTGTCGCATGCCTGTAATCCCTCCGGCTCTGCAGGCGATTGTTGTGTGTTGCATAAACCACTAGACGAACTCGACTGCGGGGATAAAACATGCACTCTCGCACTAAAACCCCTATAACTCGTTCTGTTAAAAGGAGTGGATTTGCAGTTGAATTCTTTAGATGAGAAAACTTTGTCTTTCTTTAGACATGGATGACGCGCTGCCACCTCCTCTCAGTCAGTATTCCGTACTCATTTCGTATGAAGAGTCGAATTCTGCGGTGAGAGCCGTAGGTTTTTTGGTTTTGAATAAAGGAAGAAAGCGATTAGAGAAAACGACTATGAAGGTTACCCTAGGATTAGGCACCTAAGAGTGCCGTAAACTGAATGATTTAATTCCTATCCACTATATAGTTTCTCCTTAAATATTACCATTCATTGCTTTTAATCCCCCGCGTGTTATATTGTGTTCCCTATCCTTGAAAATAGTTTGTTTTCGTTTTTATTCCCCCCCCCCGTAAATTTGAATCAAAATTAGCCTCCAAAACTAACCTCTATATAGAAAAAACACTTTAATCTATCCTAGAAAATATTTTGAAGTTGATCATATGGTTTATGGTCGAAATAATCCCCGTAAATATATCAAAAAATTCCAAAAAATGCAAAAAACTTATAGTATAACCCGGAATTTTTGAGCTGCAGGGCCAATTTTTTAAACATAGTTTTTTACTACTACTCTAAAGATGCCTAAAATTTCAAGACTCTACAAGTAATAGGCCACCTTTAAAATTTCGAAAAAAGTATTTTTCGATAGTATAATTCCTTAATTTAATAACGAATTTTGGTAAGGTTATATTTTATTGTATTATCAATATTGTTTGTACAATGTTTCGATCCATCAACCAAAATACATGGCATATACCATATATATAAAAATTCAACCTGCGTATGTTTGTGTTCGGAAAGTAGTCGGTCGATTGACTTGAAATTTTGACACAACGTTGCATTCGAATACGCACGTTTTATATACATATTGTATATAAAACATGTTTTTGATATATAAGCGAAATATCGCTCACGGATTGATTAATCACGAAATATCAGAAACTACATAGCCTACAAACTTGAAATTTGGCAGGTTGGTTCCTTTTAGAGTGTAGACATCCACTAAGGAAAGATTTTACGAAAACCCACCCGTATCAGGGTAAAATGGGGGTTGGAGTGTTTTATGTATGTATCTCACCATAACTCTAGAATGTCTGGAGCAATTTCAACCAAACTTGGTACACAGATGACTGACTATATGAATACAAGCACTGTGGAGGGTAGGACATCCCTTGAAGGTGAGAAGGTGATGACATGTAAAATCAATGAAAAAATACGATATTATATTCGAAACCATACTTTCCGGTGTTGTTGAAATGGATAGGAGCGTGCCTTGTGCTATGTAAGTAAACAATCAGTCCACATTGCAGATAATATACCTCACGCATCCCTGGGGAAAGGATGGAAATGGACGGATAAACAATACAAACTTTAGAGCTGGTGTGGGAAGGAAGAGACGTAAAAATATCGATATTAGGGTCGAGTCCATGTTTTACATGTATTCTGAGATGAATAATCGTATTTTCAATGACATTATATTCCTATGTTATGTACATTATGCACAACACCTCTAAGGGTGAGGGTTGGGATAGAGTGTGATACGAAAAATTATCGAAAATGTCAGCTAAGAAAAGATTTTACGAAAATTCACCCCTAAGGGGCTCTCAATTACATAAGTGAAAACGAGGAATTGATACACACCCATACTATCAAACCTTCACTATTAATGGATAACGTTTTCACCGGATATCAATGTTAGAAAGAATAAAGTTACTGACATATTACAAATTTCACGCGAGCAAAGCCGTGGGTATTCTGTTAGTTTGTATATATTAATACACAATTATAAACAATGTATTTTGGTTATTAAAACCTTTTTCATTTCCCCCCAACAAATTCATGGGAAATTTTATAGAACGTGTAACATTTTGGAGAAGTGTGTTTTGTAACTGAGTTTTGTTGTAGAATGATTATAGGTGAGGTGTTGACAGAGGATGTTCAAAATATAATTAAATAATAACTGGTATTGTCTACTCTGTCGGTATTTTATTAGCAAAAAGCTTTTTCGCTCGCTTAGCGAGCATCATCAGTGTTAAAACAAATATAGTAACAGAATCAAACGCGAAAAAAACATTCAAATAAGTAAAAGTATTAAAAAGATTAAAGTGGGTATTATAAGTGAAAGCACAGATCAGCAAACTGAAAGAACCTTAAACCCATTTATGGACAATTTTGAACAGACTGCACTAAATTCCAACCATCCTCTTCTTAAGAACATAATATACTGGCATCATTGTATGTATGTATGTATGTTGAAGTATATAGATGACATCATCGCACTTTGGACAGGAACACTCAGACAATTAGATCAATTCACCAATTATCTCAACTCCATTCATAGTAACATACATTGAAATAGAAAATTCTAACATAACATTAAACGTCTTAGACCTTTCCATAACACTAGTACAAAACAATTATGAATTCAACATATTTCGGAAACTTACACACACGGACACGGTTATTCACAACAATTCACTCCATTCACCTTCACACAAACATGCCACCTTTCACTCAATGGTCAACAGACTCATCTGCATCCCACTCTCACAAGAAAACTTTCAACAAGAAATAGCAGTCATAAAACACATAGCCAGCAGTAACTGGTACAATACCACACTAATAGATGGATTGATTAAAAATAAGTCCAAAACACTATTTACTTCTCTCTCCCCCATCAGAAACAAAAACAAACATAGACATGTTCTCCCGTACGTAGGAAAACTTTCTCTTACAATAGCAAACACCCTAAAAAACATGGATGTTATACAACATTTCATGCTCCAAAAACTCTTCATAACATTCTTTCCCACACTGCGCTGATTGCAAGCCATATATGAGCGCTGATTGCAGTGGAGTTGAAAGGTCAGACTGGAAAGACGTTTCAAACCAGATTGAGGGAACATATTCATGCTTGGAAACACAACACGACACATTCACTCTTCGTAACCCATCCCAACCAGCACCAACACTCCTCCAACCAATCAGACAATTTTAATTTTAAAATATTAGATACTACTCACCAATTCCACATTTGATTATAGGTATAAACACTCTACATACTTAACATTTACAGAAATCCCCTTATCATTACCTTAAACCAACAGATCCCTAGTCTTACCTCACCCCTTCTTCGTTTGGCTTTATCTAGGAATTTCAGGCCACCACAAACAGAACAGACAGGTTCTTTTTATTCATGAATTAAATTTAAAAGAGCCAATTTCTTTCATAATACATCTCTCACACCCAATACACAAATTGTCTCTCACCCCCCACACCCGTCTTTTGACCTCTTTCAACTCCACTGCCCACCCTTCTGCCTTCATGTTATTTACAACCGAAATCACCTCCACTGAACCAGCTGCTATTGTCCCCGCCATCTTGAGGGTCGTTGTTTTGAAATCCTTTAGAACTCTGTTTTAAACTGTGGTCTTCCATCCTTCGGCGCAGTTATGCCGAAATCGTGTGGTTTTGAGGTTCGTTCAATTTGCTGATCTGTGCTTTCACTCATAATACCCGTTTTAATCTTTTTACTTATTTGAATGTTTCTAGAGTTTTTGATTCTATGTTACTATATTTGTTTTAGCACTGATGATGCTCGCTAAAAAGGTTTTTGCTAATAAAATACCGACAGAGTAGACAATGTCATTTATTATTCAATACAAACTTTTAATTTTGTTGTATTGTTCCTTGAACAGCTTTTACAACCCATTAGAATTTTAACTGATTTTCATTTGTCCTCATTTTTCGACCCTTTTAAGTCTTTTTTGTTAAATATTAAAATAATTATTTCATAATTAAAATTATGTTGGATATTTTACTTGTTTAATAGTTGTAGGTAACGACATGATGTTTTTTAAGGATTTGCACCAGGATAAGTGCTTGTTTCCAAGCTTAATGTATTAGGAAACACATTTTTCAGTTGTAAAAGTAGGTGAGAAATATAAGTTGTGATTACAATACTTAAACTCTACACTACTAACAACATTGATCACACATCCATTCAATAGCTATACTACAAAATTCGGCACATATTTTTTGCTTTCTTTGATACACAGGTTCAATGAAAAAAATATTAATTAACCAAATTTCCATGAAATACTTCTCAAAAACTGACCACAAAATTCGGAAGACTTTTAAAAGACCGTCGAATTGTTCTAAATCAATTCGCCGTCAACATACATTGAAAAAGCGATCTTCATACTTTTAGAGTTCTTCAAAAAGTTGTAACTTCTTCAAAGTAGCATTATCCGATATAGTCTCACCTTGTTGAAGACCGTTATTAGATGTTAAGACCTCATCGACAGGCGTTGCTCTTACCCAGTCGGGCTTTGACTCCCAGGTCCCACCGCAGACCAAATCTGCGCTGAAGGGCTTCATTAACGATCCGCTCCTTTGATAAAGCGTTTCTCGGCACTTGTCGCGTGACGTTGATTAGTGAGGATCTCTTATTTCCGTGACAATAATTCCCACTGCACTGTCGAATTCCGGCTCACCCTTAGAATTCCATGAATCACCCACGAACTCGTTTACTTAAGACATGTGCTAATCGTTACTAATTACTATGTTCAAATTAGAAAAATCACTTGCCGACTAATAGTTCTATCAAATTACACAGGATTTATCGTCTCTTCTTACTCAAAAAGTGTTCCAACTCCAAACGAAAGGAAACTCGCACCAAAATGCTCATTGTTCGCGGAAGTCTTCCGCCCTCTCCCAATCGACTCGTAAAGCTCACATGATCTAAAAAACCATATAATTGTTCTTCTATTTAACTAAAAAGAGTTCTAATAAAAACTCGATAATCACAAAAAGTAAGGCTTGTTCTCAGACAGCAGTTCACAACATTGCACACGGAGTATCACTTCCTTCCTCCGATCAACTAAAAAACTCAACTGCTCCTTTCCCCTCAAAGTGCCTCGTTTCATGAGTGTTCACGCGTATTTATCCAATTGAAAGCTTTCCCCACTATTCTTGAGACTTGAAAGCTTATAGAAACTTATATTTTTCATTTCCTTCCCTATGCCTTGTATGGTAACATTCTCACAGTTTCTTCCTCACTCCACTCTCTCTTATACGGAATATTTCTGGAAGATTCAACAAAAAGTCACATCTCTCCTTTTTCCTAATATGAAAAAAAAATCTAGAATCTTCTTCCTCGCATGAAATCTCCAACGAAACCAAATTTCGTCCGTTTTAGCTTTGGAGGTTTCCTTGTCTCTCGCACAGTGATGTCAAGAAACTGCGTAGTATCTTTATTTTCGTCCTGTAAGCTTCGAGAACATTCTCTGAAGCACCCCCCCTCCCGTTCCCTTGTATCGAGTAGATTTCTCTTTTCTAACTTCTGATAACTAATCGATTTCTCTTTTCGAGAAATCCTCTTGCGTCTGTTTGTGCACAACTAAAGGGTTCGTAAAATGTTTAATGTTTGAAAATAATTGATTGTAATTTAATAATTGATATATTTCAAATTTATCTGCGGAGAACTGCGATTCTGGTTTTAATCATGATACAATTCATGATACAAATCTTAACATACTTGAGTTGCATTCTTTTCAATTTTTAATTAACTTCATATGAAAATTTGGGTATTTTATAAACTATCTGTTTGGTTAAATCTGGTTAAAATTGTTATTCAAAGATTTGTAAAAGTTCTTAAGAAATTAATTGCAAAAATTAAATATGAAACCTTTATCGACAGTATTCTGTAATATATAATTTGAAAATTCAAAATTTTTATTAACCACTCCATGATCATTTAATTTTTTTAAATTATTATGTTACAAAAATTTAACCCATTCTCCACACCATTATGTTACGTCATTTTAATTTTCAAAGTTATGACTTCACATTAGTTATCAGTGACCTCCAGAATCCCAGTGTCCCCAAAATCATAGGCATTAAGACAACTTTCAATTGTTGTGTACCTTTCTTTCTTTTTGGACGCATTATGATTGGACCTTTGGACCACTGCGAGTAGAATAAGGTCTAACATGGAGGATCGGGGATTCTTAATCAACAGACTGCTACTCATATATAGCCAAGAAGCTGTCAAAATGTCGCTATATCAGGGATATTGTTCACACAAGATATCAAGAACGTGTGAAAGAAGAGCTGTTTCTTCTGGATGACTGGTGTGATTTCCTCTTCTTTTACAGTATCTTAACTATTTTTATCATAATATGTAAAACATTTATTATAACTGTACTAAAGAAATAGGAAATGTTAACTTCGAGCGATGGCAGTGCTTATAAATCCCAAATAAACATATTTTATTTTATTTAAATTTTCATTTACCATTCTGTGCACATATGAAAAAAACAAAAAATTACTTGCCACAAAATACATAAAATATACGCATTATAGTACGTTAAATACAAATGTGTAATTGTTCGTTTTATTAAAAAAAATATTACAGAGATAGAACTTCAAAGAATGTATTCGTTTTAATTATATCCTTTCAAATCCCACCAAATGAATGACAAAATCTTGGCACTTCTTTACAGGGAATATTATTTTACAGACTGATTTCAAGAAGAAAGAGTCTTCTGTCTTTTAAACTCCTGCTTCGCGAGGGCACATCGCTACAAAGGAGAGATTTTAGGGATAATTTTTTGAGTGGAGATACCATTCTTAATATATCGGGTGATTCAAACGAAACAGGTGTTTAGACACACATACTAGCAGTGGGATCACATCCAAATTGTTCGCATACGTCCTTGAATATGCATTTCAATTTTTGACGAAGAAAAGTTTCACGTGTGGAGCCTAAACACCTGTTGAATCACTCTGTATATCATGATCAATAGCTCCTGGCATTGTGTTTAAGAAGAAACGAACCCTATTATTTACAATAGTAGCAAGGTAAGTTTACTTTCTCCCTTTCAATAAGAAGATGAATTTGATTCAGTACAACTATAGTTTTGATGTTGAAAACAACAAAATTTTGAGTTTTTCCGGAATATAAAGACCCATAATATGACTGGAAGCTTTGAAATCTACGTAATGGCTTCGTAAACACATATGAAGGGAATGTAGTTTGTAAACGTAGTACAATTGTTTTTACTAGAACTAGTTGCATATTTATAAAATATTATTGATTGTAGTTCGGTATGTAGATAGAACCAACTTCATAGTCACGAGCTCGACCATGTACCATGTAAATATACATTTATTTAGTATCTTGAACACAAAATGAAATATTTTTGTAATATTCATTCTTGGTTTTGAAAACTAGAGAAAATTTCGTTACATAAAAGTTTGAGTAACCAATTTCCAACAACAATAACTTAGGAACTTATTAGAAAGGGAAAAATAACAAAGATAATCTCTTTATCACATTCCAAAAATTGTTGTTGTAAGGTATGAATTGCATCTTCAATTTATTACCACAAACAATTAGTGAGACAAAAAAACACATTACAATTTAGAACCAATGTTATTTACGAGAACAGTATAAACAAAGAATACGTTGATTGACGTATCTAGCCTAAGTGTCATCACACACATTGTTTATGGGAACCTCATAAACCCCCGAAGTATAGCGATGAAACAGATTTCACACAGTGCCACACCGCAGAGCTTCTCACAGCTTGACTGACATTGGACACAGATGCAGAGCTAAAGTGTCTCCCCCACCCTCACAAACTAGTGCGAGAAATGTTCGACAAGAAAGAGTTTTGCGACAGAGACCAATGGGGGCTTTCACACTGGTCAGCTCTGGCTTCCGTCTTAAAACTCTTTCTCGATAAGCATTTCTCGCTCTAGTTTGTGAGGGGTGTAACTGTCAGCAGTGGTGAGAGAACACTTAAGTAAAGTTACATGTATAACTACATAGTATTGCGGAATAGTAAAAAGTGCATTTTTATAGTGTCGAAATTAATAACTAGAATTGAATTGTCTGTAGCACGTGTAAAATATTGAATGGAAGCTAAAAAGTATGTTTATTGAAAGGGCTGTACAGGAGTTTCTACAAATGCTTTGGGATAAATTATGGAAATTTTACCAGAGGACGTATTTATAAAAATAAAAATTAGAACTCTTGAAACTGGAAATATTTGTAACATGTCAAATAACCAAATGATTAATGAAAATAATATGAAGATAAGAAAAATAATTGACGAGTTTGTAAGTTGTGTTGCATATTTGAGTTAAGATGAGTTGAATAGCGAACATGCTGGACAAAAATTATTAAATGACTGAACACATGAATATGTATTGAATGTTAGATGTAAAGAGAAAGAAAATAAAGATGGATTCAACCAAATTCGAAAACTTAAGAATTTTTCAATGCTCATGGTAATTTTTGCGAATATTTTGTAAAGGATATAACACTAGATAATAGTAATTGGACATGTGACAATGATGTGAAGAAGTGTGGACACATTTCACAAAGTTGTGATTTATATGATGAAGAATTGGAATTATTACAGGTTAGATTATATTAACTTACTCTTTGGAAAAAAATTACATAAGAAAAGAAGGCAGCTAACAAAATAAATGAAATGCAGTACGCTGTTGTTGAAGGCGTAGTTTGTGTAATCCATATTTTTGCATTGTATGTATTAGTTTTAATGTAAATAATGTAAATGAAAATTGTATTGGCAACAGTGTTGCTATGCTGTGAATAAGAGTATCCTCCCATATCCCCCCCCCTTTTACATGAACAGTGTTTGTAAAAAGAGGTTCCAATTCGCTCTGTGTGAGGCACCACAGACTTTCGTGAGTTTTACAAAAAATGGGAAATATTATAATCCCCGGTGAATATGTTATATAACACAAACTGACAATACGACAGTTTTGACTGTCAATTAATACTTCTACAATGTCGTCGAAATAAGTCGGTGTTTTCTAATTTTATGTGAGTTGTGATAGTTTCTTACTAGTTGGAAATGATTATTTTCACGTGTCTGATCCTTCCATTGTGCGCACTAAATTGATCATAGACTACGTGTCTTGTCCCCTTTCCCCTTTCTGAAACCCAAAACGCTATTCCTTTACGAATACGTGATGTTGTAAGTTGGTCACTACTCTCGAATGTTTATGCAGATTACGTTAAAGTGTGAAATAAAGTTTTAATTAACGGAGCGCAGAGCACTTTTATTTTCAGTAAGTCATTTCTATATCTATACCACCATGTTAAATTTGGCAAGAAATTCCAAAAAGGAAAATAAAGAAAGTGTGATATAAATAATAACTGTTCAATAAAATTAGATCAAAAGATAGGTTAGTCGTAATTTTCGCGATATTCAACTTTTTTTTTTTGGGGGGGGGGGGATAAATGCTTAACTAAATATATGAGCAGCTAAATCGACTGATTCTGTGTAATGATTCGTGCACCTCGTCACCTAGTTCTCTTATATCTTTCACTGAATCGAATAACTGAAACCATAATACAGATATGAGAAGTAAATATTACTCCTAAGCTTAATGTGATTCAGTTATACCTTATTTCTTTAATACATGACTTGGAGATAAGTAGTTGGACATATAATTCTTAATACGAATAAAATCAACTTATCTACTGCAAGCTTTCTTTGGTTTCTAGCTACCTTATTTTAAGAGGCACTTGTATCATTGACTTCAAAATACTCACTTGAGGGCGATGTATCGAAAAGTGGCGTGGAGGAAACGAGGAGAACGTTAGAAATAATATGATCAACTGATTCTTCAGGAGGAGGAACTTCTGAATGGTGTAACAAATCATGGATTATGACACCAGAGAACCACGCCTGTATAGCCTGCAAATATTGCAGATTTTGTTCGAAATTTACCCACTTTGTGACTCTTATAGGAGGTAGATCAAAGAGTTCAATACACTTCCATGAGTAATTCCTGCTCCAATATTTCAGAAAACAGTGCAAAAACCATCTTGTTTGACTCGAAAATGTGCGACCGGTTATAGCAAGCTATATTACTTTTGCATTTGCATGTTACATGATGCTTTGTTAGTCCATCAAAGCGCTGGCGGCCATGTTTACTAGAGAGCCTGTGTCTCTGCGATCGGTCGTCTTGAAGTCATGAAGGAACCTCGGACGTGAGCCAACTCCACGGCGCCTCCTTCGACGGGAGCCAGGAGCAGCCCCGTGCCGCATCCTGCGCACACACAAGCATCTTCTCAGCACACTGTGAGGACATATGTGAATGCGAATCTTTCACAAAACAAGAAATGGTGTACGCCAGGGATGTCAACGAGCGCACGTTCATGCAGCACAGCACGACATGCTCAGGTAGAGCACGTAGTGCACGCCGCCTGTGGCCCTAGACTGCAGCCAAGGTTACCAGGTGGGTTGGAAGAGGTCGTAGACCAGATGACCAAATTTCAGGACCAGATGACCAAATTTCAGAGCAAGTACAGAACATTTCGGAGCATGATTAAGATATAGGAGCACACTTAGAGGACGCGGAAGAATACAACTTCTTTTGCGCGCTCCTTCTCTTGCTATCGCTAATGTACGACATAAAATTGATTGAATTTATTACCTACAGAACATGGTGACTTCAATAAATATTTATTTAAAGTAGAGAAAATACATCAGGGCTATGTATATGTAAGTCGGGAAAGGAAAATACTGAGCATGTATTATGAGAATGTTCAATAAATAATAAAGAATAAATTTTATAGTCAAAAATGTAGTACAAACTGCGTATGACCACGTGGAGGACAATAAACTAATTTACTCTCCGGAAGAAAGCAAGGGCCATCAATCCCATCAATTCCGATCAAGGGCCCTAAGGCAGAGGCGAATTCAAAAATTTCAGCAAAAATTCCTAGATAAGATAAAACGTTAGCTACGAGTTATAGTACTAATAGAATGTCAATATGTTTGTAATTTAACACAAAAAATTTATTTTACATGTACAAATTATTATCGAACTATAGATTATTCTGAGTATAGTGTTTAAAAATCATAAGAATTGAAATAACACTAAACTCACGATATAAAAGGAGAATTTCTAAATGCGGTAAAGAAAGTAGACATTCTTATCGCAAGACATATTGAGAAACAACTAAGTACAAAAAGAAAGTACATAATATATTTGAAGAATATAGTAGCAAAATTACGTGTATACGTGAAATAATATGGCAGGGCAGATTGAGAATTGTGCCTTCCTCTGTGTGATGAGGACGAACTCTTTCCTAACACGCTAAGGGGGCAAGAGGCACCTTTAGGACGGCATGACAAAAAATTACACCAATATATTACAGAGTAAATTCAAAGAAAAATTGGACAAAATTCTGTGTTGCGCTATTTGGGGGTAGTCAGGACATGTGAGAAAATAAATATCGCACGTTATTATTTACATTATCTATAATGCACAAATTGATACATCCATCACTTGTTTGTTGATACAATCTTATTTTTGAATATGATTTAGAATAAGTTTGTTACCAGCTTTCCTGCACTGACACAAATATGTTGGTAAATCTTCGCAATACTGAACAGGGGGAAAAATTTAAATGAACCTGATATGAGTTACAAATTAACCATGATTTCTCGATTTAATTTTGCAAATGTTATAGAATATATAATTAGCATATTCAGGGTATATATGAATTGATTTTTTCGAAAAGATTTACCCGATGATTAGTTCATGAGAATTATTGAGTAACAAATATTCCAGTTCTTTTTGTGTTGGTGAATGCGTGTTACTAATTTAAGTTTTTTAGCGCCATCTCATTGTAATCAATAAAGTTTGTAGCAGATTTCAATGTACTCAATTAAAATGTTGATCTATTGCTTAGAATTCTGACGGAATGGTAATAATATCCAGCAAGTTATGAAGTTATTGAGAACAAAGACTTAATTATGTCTTGATTTCAGTTCACTTGAGTATATTGATGTCTTGAGTATATTTTCTGTAAAATTTGGCTAATATTTATCAAAATTGCATTCTGTTCCAACTTCACCCCGATTTGTTTGTGAAGATTTGTAAGCAGTCTCTCTCAGGGTAGTATGTTTGAGGCAAAAGTTTTCATATTTGTGAAAGGAGGAAAACATGATTTTCCATTTCATGGAATAACCTTGGCCTCTGGCTCTCTAAATTTCAGCCAAAGAGCTCCGGATTTCCCTTTGCTACTTGCGCTCCTCCTTCCCCCCCTAAGACACTATTCCCAGCAGTTTATTGAAGCACACAACAACTCTCTAAATAGTACATCTAAACATACAGTCTGTTACAACACAGTTCGCTTATTCCAATTGTTATTATTTTTTTATCTTCATTTTATTACATCTTAGACATTTCTGTTCCTTAGCTTTTCGCTTATTACCAGGGCTCGCCCTCTGTTACTTTGATCTCTCATCGTCTGTACAGCATATTAAATATGATAATAAATAATAAATTTATTGTCAAAAAACAGTACAAACTGCGTGTGACCACGTGAAGGACAATAAACGAATTTACTCTCCGGAAGAAAGCAAGGGACCATCCCATCAATTCCGATCAAGGGCCCTAAGGCAGAGGCGGATTCAAAAAATTCAGCAAAAGTTCCTAGATAAGATAAAAAGTTAGCTGCGAGTTATAATACATATGTAATGTCAATATGTTTGTAATTTAACGCAAATATGTTTGTAAATTTACATGTACAAGTTATTATCGAACTATAGATTATTCTGAGTATAGTGTTTAAAAATCATAAGAGTTGAAAAAACACTAAATTCACGATTTATTGTTACAATAAACACGCCCCTAGACAAAGCCTAGAGAACCTGTATAAGAAATCCGCCTCTACCCGAAGGAAAAACGGAGAAAAACCCGGGCCAGGATGGGGCTACAGAATTAATGTACACAACCGTGCCAAAGTTGAGTACACATAAAACTAAATTAATATGAGCCATACGGCAACACAATCATGCAAGAAAATAGTTTTTGAAATTGTTATAAGTTATTTAAAAAAGTGCTACAGCAATGGCGTGATAAAGTACAAGACGTATTTAACTTTTATTAAAATCAATAAAATCCTTTACAGTGTAGAAGCACTGGTGCAGGAGGTAGCTTTTAACTGCGGATTTGAAGATATTCAATTTCATACTGTCTTTTATGTTCTTGGACAGGGAATGATATTCCTTATTCCAATGACATTGTTAAGAATTCTATTTTTAGTGTGTGAATCATTCTATCGTCTGTTTTATGGTGTTCCGAAATGAGCGAACATAATAGATATGTTGGCAGAGGTTGCGCAATCCTCATTCTTGGGAAAGAGCAAAATGTACATGAACAACCTTCCCCCTCAAATTTTATTTTTGAAAGACGAAAATAAACTAGTACAAAAAATATGACTTAAGGTAACATCTGAGTTTTGTAGGCGGTCATGGGGTTGAGATAAGGAAAAAAAGCGTGTTTGAGTTTATTAATTTCTCTCTCCATCCCAGTAAATATTTTTAAAAATATTCCAGAAAATAGATAATTAATGTACCTTTTGAGAAAAATTATGCTCAGCAGCAGCGTCGTATAAAACGTAGCTAACAGGTTATGATAATTAAAGAATTACGTTAAGGGATATGTAGTATTCTGTTTTATTGTCATAAAATTTCGATAATATTTTTACTTTTCATTTTCACTTAGGATAACTTAGTATGAAGCGTTGAAGCATACCGGAGGTGTCCCACAGGGTACTCACATGGACCCGCGTCACCCAGCGGACTGCGGCGCAGGTAACCGACGAGCGTACCTGCACGCCCGAGCACAGGTCCTCCAGTGCCGCCCGCTGATGCACTGCGTTGGGATGAGCGTCTACGGCCCTCACCTCCACATCTCAAGCAGCTCTGTCGCATACGATTTCGTGCCACCTACCAACACAAAAACCGACAAGGCAATGAGATTCTAGAGTATGCGCAGATGAGGAAACTATGTTGTAACACTGAAGTAAAACGCTACAATACGTTCCAATTGACAATATGCCTTACTCTGCCTACACACAATGAAACACAGATAGTTGATAAACAGATTACGCTTACAGTACATTACGCAAACAGTACGCTTACGTGGCTGTCGTCCTTCAACATTGTCGACTGTGAAGTGTGATTTTTGTAGTTGTTTTAGAAAAAAAATCTTTACAGACTACTTTGTTGTGAGTACACAAAAATTCGTCTATATTATGCACTAATTTTCGTATGCTGATTTAGTTTGAAAGTATGAAATTTGCAATAAAGTAACAATTATTTATGGTCATATTTGCAGTCAAATTGTTGTATCGGCGTTGACCACATGACTAGGGTGTTTTGTAAAGATAAATTTACAAAATACCCCGTTCGTGCGAGTACAGTCCCACTAGAGATGTATCTTTTTTTTAATGCAATTAAACATATAAAAATAGAATAATTAAATTAAATATATCAAAATAGGTAAATGGGATGAGAGTTCACAAAAAATAGCTGATAAACGAAAATAAGAAATTAAGAATATCGAAAAAATCAAAGAAATGTGAAAAAAGGAAACAAAGGGATAGCAAAAAGAACAAGCAAGATCCAAGAAAAGAGGACAAACCTGGATCATTCTTCATCAGGGAGTAACAATGATGACCAAAACTATGAAAGTAGTTCGAAGGAAGGTATTTCCGGCAAAGGCTGGAATATATGCTTTGACTGTAAAGAAAATAATTATCATAGACTTCTAAAGAGGACTGGATAATATGCCCATCATGTTTCGCATGAGTTTTGCTCCATGTACAAACCTCTCTGAAATGTTTGAGGTAAAAGATCCTGACAAGAAGCTTTTAATAAAAATAAGCATGTAAAAAATTTATTTTTATACTTAATTGAAAGTAAAATATACCAAATAAAAGACCCATTTTGTTGCCGTAATAGTAATTATGCTAAACAAATTAATAAAAATATATTTAAGATGATTTTATTGAAGAAAAAATTGGGGCGTATTGTAGCGTTTTACCCTATCTACATTCCTCTACATTCATATTTTTTAGATAGTGGTATTTCATTTAATCTCACACACATTTACATAAAATAGCAAAACGCAATGAACAAACTATGTTTTTAACCACGTCATTACATAGTTTGCTTGTCCTCTCATTTTCCCCGTATTCTTCTTTTCTGTGTTAATTTCCTCTCGTCTTATAAAAGTTCAAAACACACATTACTTTTCAATTTTATAAGTGTCCCTTAGATCATATGATTTGGATCTACAGTCCAAAAATGATTTAATAATGATTCATTTTATATTAATTTTTTTAAATAAAAAATTCAAACTACCTCTGAACAGGCTCCGAAGGTGCACGAGGGGTTCGAAGAGGGTAGAGCTCTGCAATTACTTGAACTCGGCACTTGGAGATGTGCTCAGGATCTCGCTCCCACCGGTTTAACCCCAGGAAAGACCCTGGTACTCATTTTACAACAGGCTGAGAAGACTTGGGAGTCATTGGTGTGATGAATAAATCCCCACCTCAGCGCGGATTGAACCCAGACCATACCGTCAGCAACTCAGCGCTCTACCCACAGAGCCAAGCTGACTCCGTATTAATTTTTCACCTTCCTCAAATTTCATTACATTCATCCGAAATAAGTCATTAATCCTTCCCTTTTTCTTTCTTCTCCTTATAACTATAATCCTATTATACGTGTTCACATATCTTTTTATCCTTTCCACTCGTACATCATTACCATACAACTATATAATTTTTGTGTCCTCCTCAAATATTCAATACAATTTCCGGGTCCAGTTAAATATTCCAAAACCTTCGAATTTGAAATAAATCTTTAAATTTCTTTAAATCTAGCCTCCGAAGTACATTTACACACTGAATGTCCAACTTAAAATTTAAGTTACTTCACTTTTTATACCAAATGTTGCTACACAATGTTCATTCATTTCACAGCGAGAGAAGACAGTTTGTCTTCGCCTCTGTCTCTCGTCCGCTGTGAGGTATTTTGTTTTCTCTTAGAAATAAATATTTTCAACTTTCATGAACGGTGTAACCAGAAATGTCTCTTAAAAGTACCTTTTATGGAGAAGAGATGTTTTTTAGTTGTAAATAATACATTTTTTCTATTATTATATAACATTTTTAAGCGTTATATTTGATCAGAATTTTACTCCATTAACATATTTTTAATAGTCGCCGTCTTCAACATAGTCATAACGAGGTTCTCATAAAATGTTTTCTCAATTTCTTATGTCTCGTGCATAAATAGATCGTTCTTATCCGCTTTGATGCGGGCATGGTTATGAAGAAACTCGTATACCGCAGAATTCGGTTACAAGTTGTTCAAAAACTGTTTTTCTTTCTTTTTTCCCTTTTAAAGTACTTTTGTTCTTCAAATATATAATTTTTTCTCCTTTTATGTCCTTTAAGCACTTCGCCCTTTCTTTCCCATTGAAATCCCATTCTCATAACATGAGTGTCTACTGTGCGTTCTTTTTCTTGCATACACATCGTCATCCTCTCTTTCCCTGAATCTCCAAAATTACCATGTCCAGTTAGTATTTCTACTAGGAAAGTTTTTGGTCCAAACCATCATTGTCTTCCTTCCATCTAACTTCTTGAATCAACGCAAAGTAACTCCTTATTTTACCTTTTTCCCATCTACGAGTAGTTTGCTTACCTTCAAGTAACATGTCCATCAATCTCTTCCTGCCCTTTCTACCTTGAGGAAATATATATTTTCTCCATTTATCCGCTGAAAGTTATTTTCTTATTTGACTGAAAGTAAATAACGAATAACAAGTTATTCTCGCATTGCAATAAATAAAATATGACAAAATACTCTTTAATTTCGGTATTTTTATTCTTGGTAGGACACGCATACAAACACACACATAATGTTTTTAAGCGTTATATTTGATCAGAATTTTACTCCATTAACTTATTTTTAATAGTCGCCGTCTTCAACATAGACATCATAACGAGGTTCTCATAAAATGTATTTTTATTCACATGTATAATTAGGCGTCCGGCAGCACCGGCATTCGCACCAGGGTGCTATGGTTCTGAAGGAGAGGACTTAACCATAGGGCTACTGCAACCCGGCGGTGTAGGTGATATGTTTACCCTCTTGTGTTGTGCTGCTCTAGTATTAGTACCCTTTATTATTGGCATCCATAGGGGTTGTATGTCGATTGAAGGTTGGCTTATTGGAATACTAGAGAACCGAATGTATGCGGCCTCCGTGATTATCCGTATTTTTAAGTCGCTTTCTCTGGCGATGGGGAGGCCTTTTCCCATAGGATGCGATGTCCGTTATACCAGCCGTGGTCGGCTAACCTTGGATTGAAGGTTTCTGCCTGGCATACGGCTTATTGGTGTTCTTTTAACGGGTAAGGGCCTTGCCTTTTCGCCGATGTATTCTTGGCTGCATTCACTTGGAATATTGTACATGCTGAATATATTTTTTTTGTGGATAATAGTGCGCTCCACTTGGTCCACACATATAAGCCATCTCTCTTCATGATTTCATACCAATCCTTTCGTTCTTCTTTGAGCATGTCGCAATCAAACAATACATAACTTACAGTGTCCTTATCTTTCCCACAGATGCAAGTATCGTCACTAATTACATTTATTTTCTTCAAATAACAATTTGTATGTGCGTGTCCTATTATCAATTCTATTAACAATTTACTTGGTTTAAACTATCTTCCGTTTTTTCTCGCATAATTAACATAATGTATAAATCGATACATGTCTCTTCCTTCAAGAGCAATTCTCCAACGTGTTTCCCAACACGACCATAATTCCTCGTCTATTACACGTCTCGAGCCTATCGTTGTCCCATCCACTGTTTTTGTTCCTATGGTGATCTGCTGTTTTCTTCTCACATAATATCGTAAAACATTCCTATCAACCATAAAGTCTATTGGCATATCTACTAGTATTATTAGAATAGCTTATGTTAAAACACTACGAAATCCACCATACCAATTAACTATACATGTCCTTTGAATGCTGGATAATTTCCTTTCAAAGTGCTTCTTTTATGCCGTATGTTGCAATCATATAATATTATAGGACGAAATACACCCATATATAAACATCTCATTTTATCTATCGGTATTGTATGTTATTGAATACTATTCATGACAAGCCGTACAAGATCTTCTTTACTTCGCATTTTATTGCTTCTAAATGTGTCATGAAGGTCATCTTTTCATCTAATGTCACTCCTAAATATTTGACTGATCTTTGTATTTGAAGTTTCCATCCATTTAAACGAACTAGTGGAACATGCCTGCTATTTCCTTTTTGTTTTTGTCCTATCATCATTCCAACAGTTTTATCTTTTGAGATTGTTAATTTAACACTTTCACTTACTTCCATCAAACATACTGTCCTTTTTTCTATTTCTCTCCTGCTGTTTCCGTGCACGACAATTACCATGTCGTCTGCATACACAATGACTTCAATACCATCCTTTGTGAGTTGTTCTATTACAATATTAATAACGACGCACAACAGAAAGGGCCTATCGTGACTCCCTTGCGGAAAGCCCTTTTCAATTCGTTTGATTAATTTTTCTTGTCCCAATTCTAATATTACATGCCTGTCTTCTAAGTATGATGTTAATAATTTATTATTAACTCCCAATCGTTTTATTTCTGCTTTTACCACTTCCGGACAAACACTGTTGAAGGTACCTTGGTAGTCAACGAAAATTAACAAATGGTATTTGGTTGTATTTCTCTCTGTTTTCCATATATGGCTGTAACGCATCTTCTGTCCCCTTTCCTTCTGTGAAGCCATATTGTATTTCATTTAATTTTTCGTCTATATCCTGTCGAAGCTCTTGTTCCATTATCTTATCTAGAATTTTCACTCATACAGGTAATACTGTAATAGGTCTATATGATTTTGCCTAATAGAAATTGCGATTTCCTGGCTTCAGAAATAATCTCAACAATCCGATCTTCCATTCTCTTGGAAAATATCCTGCTTTTTTTGGGGGGGGGGGCTTTACGGCTCGTCGACATCTTGGTCATTGGAGCCCTAAAAACTTGTACAGGCAGGGAAAATGCAGTTACGCACTAGGGAGAGCCAACATGACTATCCCCGCGTGTGGGACTCGCTGAATGACTCAACCATACCCAATAAAAACCCTCCTGAATTACAACATACCAAAACATATCTCAAAACCAAAAATCAAAACATTGAGGACAAAAAATGAGTGGGAGACAAAAAGTGAGGAAAATGAAAGATACCCTAGCCCTAATAGCGTCGGGATCGAAAAGAACAAGAGGTGACCAAGGAAGGTCAGAAAAGAGAAAAGGAGCCTGGCACAAGTGGAAGTAATGCCAGACTGAGTTTGGGACACCGTGTTTGCCAAACACGTACATGTAAGTCCCCTGTGAGGAAAATATCGTGCTGATTTACATTTATTGTATATATTCGTTAATTCTGACACATATCTTGTGTTCATCCATTTTATCATGTGTTGTTATCATGTCAAATCCTGGACTCTTACCATTTCTCATACTTGAGATTATTGCATCCTCCTTCATTGTTATATGCTCTTCTCCTTTTAATGTTTCTATTATATACTCGCACTTCGGCATTGCTGCACTCTAATATTCCTGCTAACAGTTTCTCACCTGTGGATTTCCAATCTGTACTATTCCCTCTTTGTGATTCTATATCGCACCATATAGTTTTGTTTCAATTTTTCCCTCCCTAAAATATATGGCAACCACAAATTGTCTTTGTCATGCATTCATCTATACATTTTAGCCATAACTCTCTCTTGTGCTTACGGATCTATTTCCTATAGGCTCTTAATTTCTCTATATACATTTTCCTTCCTTCTATAAGTTTTTCTGTCCCATAGTAATGTAAAGTATAAACAACAAATAAGAATGAAATAACGAGAATTACATCAGATGTACGACAATGCTAGAATAACAAGATACAAAAGAGGTGATCCCATAACCCCGGTATTGACCTGATGGTCGCGGCACGAGGATAACAAAACTAAAATGTAAATAAAAATGTATATAAAGATGCATTCCTTGAGTGTTTGGTTTTTATTCGTTGGCTTCGTCTAGGTGAGAATGCTCCTTAATGTTGTTCTGGAGCTGAACACGGTGCTCAATTGGAATTTGTTTCCAATTCTCTTGTGTGTTTCCACTAGGCCAGGGACGTATGGCATGACAATCGTGTCTATCTTCTTTCTGTTCTTTAACGCTTGGTGTTTTGCGTTTGAAGGTCTTGAGTACCACTGTGGAGGGGTAGCCGCTGGAGCGGAGGTCACTCATGATGGATGATTGTTCTGGCTCCAGTTTCTTGTTATCCGAGCACACGGTATCTGCTGTTAGCTAGGCATTCAGAAATGCCTATTTTAGTGATCGTGGGGTGGTTCGAACTGTAATGGAGATATCGTCCGGTGTGCGTTGGCTTGCGGTACACTGTGGTGTGGAGGCGGTTGTCTGATCTTTCGACCAGTACGTCTAGGAAGGGAAGCCGTCCGTCTTTTTTCCTTTTCGATCATGAACTGTATGTGTTCCTCTTTTTGACTGAGGTGTGTCAGGATCTCTTGTTGCAATGTGGCTATATCGCGAATACATTATCCACATATTGTTCCACTTGTTAGGTTTCGTAGGGGTTTCATTGATGACCTCTTGTTCGAACTCTTCCTTGTATATGTCACTCATCACGGATGAGAGTGGAGAGCCCATGGCCATGCCTTCTTTTTGGATGTAGTAGTCGTCACCGGCTCTGATGTAAGTAGTTTTGAGCTACAAGGTGAGTAGTTCCATTATGCCTCCTACGTTAAGTTCAGTCATTTCCTTCAGGAAACAGCCTTGTTCTAGCCTGGTTCGTGTTGATTTCAAAGCTGTATCAACAGGGACATTTTTGAACAGGTTGGTGACGACGAAATTCACTAGGCGGTCAGTGGCTGAGTTGCACACCTTTAATTTTGTCTACGAAGTCCTTGGTGTTTTTCACATGTGATGTGGATTTGCCAGCTAGAGGAGATACGGTTTTTAGGTGTCTGGCGAGAGGTTGACATGATGAATTCCTGGAGCTCACGATTGGTCGTAGCGGAACTCCTTCTTTGTGGATTTTAGGGAGACCGTAGAAATGCGGGGTCTTACTGTAGTGAGGAGTCAACTTGGAACGTGTGTGGTCGTCAATTGCCGCTCGGTGTTTCCGTAATGTGCTGGAGACTTTTCTCTCAATGGAGGATGTAGGGTTACTGTGCAGTTTCTCGTAGGTCCCCGATGAGAGTAAAGTGATCATATTCGTATCATAGTTCACGTGTTCCATGATGACAGTAACGTTCCCTTAGTCAGCTGGAAGGATCTTGATATAGTTGTCATATCTGAGTGCCATAATTTCCTCAGTGCTATCGTTTTGGACTTTAGGTTTGAATTTCATCAAGACCAAGCGAGTTTCCCGTCGGAATTCATCACCTTTGAGACCAGGTACGATTTTCGCCGCATTTTCTAGTCTTGCAGTCAAGTCTAGAGTGTTAATCTGCGGAGTGATGGCATAGTTGAGACCTTTTTCAAGGATACAGCGGTGTGCGGCTGGTAATTTACGCTTCGTGAGATTTACAATTAAAGTTTTGGCCTGGCCATTCTTGATGTTCTTGGCTTTCAGTTCTAACATTTTATGTCTTTGTTTGTTTGCAGTTCGGACGTATACATTCTCAGCACTTCTCTGTACACCTGTTGTGAAGATATAAACATGTAAAGACGATGGATAATGTCCGAAAATATTGTAATACAAATTATAATATAATATTGTCTAGAATTTCATACAGAAAAGAACATACATATATGTTGTAACTTGTACTTGAATCTCAATAAAAGCAAAAATATAATTAAATAATTGATCTAGAACCTGAGGGGTCACCAGGTCTCCTCACTCACACCTATTTGGCACTGGAATACTACGTCCACTCTTGGAAGGAATCTCAGCTCAATTTCAAACTACAAAACATTTATTAAAATAAAACTTCGACAATAAAAAATAAAATAAAAATAGCATACCAGCATCGCTCTAAAATGAATNGTATAAGAGACAGGATCTATCGTGTTCAACATAAACCGTGAGTGCGGAACAAACCTTTTTCAATTACCCTCGCTTTGAAAAGGATAGAAAGGAGCTCCACGAAGAATTGTCCCCACACAACATCGTGAAAGTAATAGTAGTCACATATGAACTACTATGTAGCCCATACATCAAACGAATTTGTAGCAAACTGGATGAATCTGAAGGAGTGGTGTATGCCAAACGCACGGCTGTTGTCACTCTGTCGTGTGAAACTGATAATATAAAATTGTACAGATACGTTATAATTGGTGAAAAAATGGCTGAGATCAAAGTGTAGTTATTATACTAATCTCTGATTTATTAAAGACGAATTCCATTGACTGTTTTTGTATTTTAACAAAATTTTAAAAGTGTGTGGTGAAGAAGCTTGCATTTGCTCCTCCACATGTTTTTTTAATTGACTTTTTGTGAAATTCTAATACTATTGCTGTGAACTTGCACATGAATACCTTTGCTGCAATTTACTTAAAATCTATATTTAGCTTTTTTATATGAGCATTAATTGTTGGGCAACGTATTTGATATTATATAATACACATTAGTGGAAGTGAGTTTAATACATAAAAAATTATGAAACGAGATCTATTACGTTCATAATGATCTCTAACAGCAGTACTGTGTATGTGCTTGTACATTCATTTTTTACATTTTCACTGTCTCGCGTTGCGTAAGAGAGTAAAAAGGGAGTTATAGTAAAAAATTCCACGATATCAATGTGATAACCATCAATCCCGGTTAACCATGTATAAAGTGACAAAAGCGGAAATGATTTTCGATTAATTGTATCACACATTAAGGCGATAAGAATTACTGCTTATTATCGCACAATTATACTACACTCCAAAAATTTCATTTTGTGACTAAGGTTTCAAGTACATCCCGAGAACCGATCAAATTCTTGATCTGACTGTACCTTTAGGATTAATTGAAACAGCGATAGAAAAGAAAAGATCCGCATATTCCTGCGCTAGAATGACCAAAATTTACATTCGAGTTAGTTATTCCTTCAAACAATAATCTTACTGGAATAATCGTATTGGAATCTTACTTTTTTCAACGAGTCATGGACAAGAATCAATTTTTCGTAAAATTTACGATTTTTTTTGGAAATGGACGAGAAAGTTGACCATTCGAAGGCATGGAAAAAGATTTTCTGTTGAATGACCCAAGTTCTCAATTTATTGTGCAATCAATTTTCAGGACGATTACCAAGTTTTATACTCAGCACTGGCACTATCATTCATCATTATTAAAAAGTGTTTCAGAAAAATTTATCACAGGTAAATATAAAAACTGTACTTCTTTGGATATTGGAACAATTTTGATGTTCAATCTTCATATTACTATACAAAAATACAACAAATTATTTTCACATTACTGTAACTTAAAGATAACCTAACTTTTTGAAAGTTATGGAATTTTTCCGTGTATCTATTTTGTATTTTAGATATATTTTGCTGTTTGTATTAGCTGTATTAAATGTTTCATCACCACTGAAAAATAAAATACTTGGAAATTTTCATTTTGAACCGTACAAAAGTATTTTTAATTAAGGCTTTAAGGCTTTCCAATATCGGGTCATCAAAATCTTGCAAAAGTGTTGCAATGACATGTTTACACTTTCCACTCGTACCAGACTTGCAGGAACAATTCACAGATATGGTGTTACAAAACACGTCAATTCCACCAATAATGTTGTGTGATTCTTACATGAAATTCGTTGTTTTTAAACAATAAATCTTTATCGCAAACTACTAATCTTAACTTTTATTTACAGTTTCTTCCCAACTTAATACATAACTCGCCTTGCCCCAGACCCCCATATAACGGGCTGCGCCCGTGCTAAGGCATCCAGAGGAAAAAACCTTATTGCTAGATTAAAATGATTCACTGCGTAGACCATTGAACGGGTTGTGTATCCGGTGACACTTAATCTAATAGCAGAAAATAGGTTTCTGCGGTACCGTATAATAGCAATAAAAATTTACGGCATAGTGACTAGTTTATTGTATGTATTTACTATCACGAAGTATTTTCAAATAAAAATATATAATCCGCAGATCTGTCGCAAACATTCTAAATAGTTTTCTCTCTAAATTCTTGGTTCATGCATACCAACGTTACCAATGTATATATTAATAAAATAAATTATGCCTACTTTTGTATTGCAACTGCACTACGTAACATTTATTTAATTATCATCAATTTATGAAACACGCTTTGCATTTTCTTGTATTTATCGTAAGCACCTTCATTTCTCTAAAGGTTGGAAACCAATGTCGTTTCAAAAAATATTAATGTGAAACTTCAAGTCATGTGTTACATTCATTCTCTGTTAATTAGTTATTAAATACTAAAAAAACTTAAACGCGTACGAAATGAAAAAATAAATCGATATAAATTTGCGATAAACACAACAAATATTATTGAATATTGATATATTTTTCCTTGAGTGGTAATACTCTTTGTATTGTAGTGTATTTAAGGAGTAAACAAATGGGCCACCTCCATACAGAAGTTGCAAGGAGTTAAATAAACTTATAATGATAGGTATAAAAGACAGATGACAGATAAATTTCTTTTTCACGAGAAACGTTTTAAGATAAACTAAAAGTTTGTAATAAGAGGAACCTTAAGAATTACACAATTGAAGCAAAATATACTCACAGTACTTTGTTGAATGTCTTTGCTATAAACGTAAAATGCAAATACGGTCCATTGTTGGACGTATTGTAAGAGATTCAGAAAGAGTAAATTTTATTAGACAAATTTATAAATACGTATAAAGTAGATCATAAAACATTGTATCGAAATATAAAAATAATGTAACATACTTTTACATAGTGTTAATTATTGTTTCTTGCCTAAAACGTAAACAAACATTTGAAACGAATCAATGAATCACTTCAAATTTTCACGGCCTGCCGGATAGATAAATCGGCTTGACCATGTCTTATTGAAAAAATAAAAACACTCGATAATTTACTATAATATTAGTTTTTGCACTTTTAAAGATCGTAAAACGAATTTCAGTCTCAAAACTACAAAAAAAAAATCAAAGTAATATCAAACATGTCGAGGAAAATGATTAACTCATTATAAGTATCTCACGTATTCAAAAACTAATTTTGGCAATGTAAATAATAAGCATGTTTGCAATAAATATAAAGTACAAATACATACCTGAACTAAACATTCACTATACTTATACGACACATTATTGAATAAAATCTATTTTAACGAATAAAACTTCACTGAGATTACTTTTCCAACATATCATAGTTGTTCTTCAGATCCCGTTTCAAATGATTTCAAATGCAATTACTTACAGAAAGCAAAACTTACTGTCTTTCGCTGAGTGTCTTTGCAAAGAATATGAAATGTAAATATGGTCCATTGATGGACGTATTGTAAGGGATACCGAAATAGTAAAAATTATTAGAAAGATTTATAAATACGTTTCATGTAGAACATAAAACAATGTTGTGAAATATAAAATTAACCTAATATTCTTTTACTTGGTTAAAATTATTGTTTATTACCTAAACCTTTATTCATTACGAACGTAAACAAACTTTTGTATTGATTCAAATAATTAGCATCTTTGCAAAGTAAATAAAATATAAATACGTCCCTGAGCTATTAATTAACAAAAACGCATACGACACATAAATAATTAAATGTTATTTCGACGAATAAAACTTTACAATTATTACCTTTAGCACGTAGTCATTATTATTCTTCAGATGCCATTTCAAATATGTTCTCAAAGATCCGAATTTTGTTTATTTATTTTTGCACAAAGACAAAAGAATTAAACACATATAGTACACAATACTTTAACACGTCTATAAAACCTTAAATAACTTGCACTATCCTTTGATAAATCTTAATACGATTTTTCTAACGTTCGCCGCCTTTGTACAATATTTTTGTAAACAAACATTCGAGGTGACTTTGACAAGTTCATGGCATCTCCACAATGTAATCTTCGTTTGATTTACGTAATATTAAATCACCGAAAAATGTACATAAAACATCAAATTCTCAAATTTTAAGAATTTTAACATTCATTGCCATTCTCTAGCTATGAGATGAACCAAGTTTCATGTTTGTACGACTAGCAGAAGTACCTTTTACTTCTGATATGTCAATGAGTGAATCAGTGAATGAGTTACACATAGGGGATTATATAAGATTAGACCCTCTTAGCTCGTGTCGTAAACATTATAAATTATATTTCTCTAAATTCTTGGTACAAGCATACCAATATTACCAATGTATATATTAATAAAATAAATTATGCCTACAACTTTTGTATTGCCACTGCACTAGGTAACACTGATTTAATTATTATCAATTTATGAAACACGCTTTGACCTTTCTTGTATTTATCGTACGCACTTTAATTTATCGAGGTTGGAAAACAATGTCCTTTCAAAAAATATTAATGTAAAATTTCGAGTCATATGTTACATTTATTCTCTGTTAATTGGTAGTTGAATGCTAAAAAAACTTCGATACTAATTCTCGATAAACACACAACACTATTTTATTGAATATAGTTATATTGATCCTTGAGTGGAAATTCTCATATCTAACTGTATTCAAGGAGTAAACAATAGGCCATCTTCTTGCAAAAGACACAAAGAGTTAAACAAATACTAACTTACTATGATTCGTATAAAAGAGATATTACTCCTATAATTACTATTTCACGAGAAGCGTTGAAACAAAGTAAAATTTTGTATCTTAAAGAGCCTTTAAAATTACGCAAATTAAGAAAAATATACTCATTATTTGACTGAGTGTCTTGGCAATGTATATAAAATGTAAATACGGTCCATTGTTGGACGTATTGTAAGAGTCGGAAATAGTAATTTTTATTAAAAATATTTATAAATACGTTTATAGTAGAACTTGAAACATTGTCGAGAACTATAAAATTAATCTACGATTATTTTTCACGGTGAAAATTATTTTGTTTGAGTAAAACGAAATTTTTTAAGAATGTAAACAAACTTTTAAAATGAATCAAGGAATCGATACAAATTTCCACCGCCTGTTGCACACTTCAATTAACTTGACCAAACACAATAAATAATGTATATTGATCAACTTTGAACTTTTCACTTTTAAATATCGTAAAACGAATTACTATCTCAATTCTACAAAAACATTCAAAGCGAGTAATATCAAAGAAGTCTAGGAAAATCATACATTCCAAAATATCTCACGTGTTCATAATTCTAGTTTGGCAACGTAAAAAAAAAGCATCTTTAATATGTAAATAAAATACAAATACGTACCTGAGCTAATCATTCGAAAAACGCATACGACACATTCATGAATAAATGTTATTTCGACGAATACAAATTTACTGCGATTACCTTACCAACTTAATCGTTGTTATTCTTCATATCCTGTTACAAATATATCTACAAATATCCATTTTTCTTATTTTATTTGCACAAAGACACAAAACAATTTAACACATATAGTGTTTATTATAAACAGCTTTTAAAATTAAAACACAATACTTTTAACACTTCTATTAAACCTTAAATTACTTTCACTACTTATAATAAAACCTATGCGATAGAATCTGCCGTTCACCGTCATACTAGTTTTTTGTTATCGAGGGGGCTTTGGCTTGTATTACATGGCACANCATCCTAGTTTTTTGTTATCGAGGGGGCTTTGGCTTGTATTACATGGCACATTTACAAGCTTTTGCTCGTTTGCTTCGCGTAATATAGATTTTTCCAAAAATTTACCTAAAAAATAAAATTCAAGGATTTTAATTTTTTTAAATCATTTATTGCTATTCTATAGCTATGAGACAAACCGAATTTCATGTTTCTACGACTAGTGGAAAATAAACAATTGGCCACCTGCGTGCAAAAGACGCAAAGTGTAAAAACACTACTAATTTACAATGATATGTATAAAAGAGATATGACAGATATTTCCTCTTCACGAAGAGCGTTGAAGTATTAACTTAAAATTTGTTATCATTAAGAGTCTTAAAAGTTACATAAATAAACAAAAATACTCTTACTGTGTTTCGCTAAGTGTCTTTGGAATGAAGATAAAAAACTGTCCATTGTTGGACGTAATGTAATTCTGAAATAGTTAATTTTATTGCAAAAATTAATAAATACGATTCAAGTAAAACATAAAACACTGCTGTAAAATATAAAATTAACCTAATATTCTTTAACATGATTAAAATTGTTCTTTCATGCCTAAAATGTGATTCTTTGAAAAGGTAAAAAAACTTTTGAAAATAATCAATGAATCGATTCAAAATATGTAATGTATATACGGTCCGTTGTTAGACGTACTGTAAGAGATACCGAAATAGTGAAATTAGAAAAATTAATATATACGTTTCATGTAGAACATAAAACATTGTTGTGAAATATAAAACTAACGTAACATTCTTTTACATGGTGAAAATTATTGTTTCTTGCCTAAAACTTCATTCTTTACGAACGTAAACAAGCTTTAGAAATGATTCAAGGAACCTATACAAATTACCACTGCCTGTTGCGTACATGTCATATTGTTAAAATAAAAACACGATATAATTTACAATAAACATAGTTCTTGCACTTTTTAAAATCGTAAAACGAATTTCAATATCAATACTTCTATAACGATTCCAAGTGGGTAATATCAAACATGTCTAGGAAAATAATACATTCCTCATACGTGTCTCACGTATTCAAACACACATTTTGGCAATGAAAAAATAAACATATTTGCACTCTAAATGAAACAAATACGTACCTGCGCTGTTCATTCACAAAAACACATACGACAGAATTATAAATAAATGATATTCCGACAAATAAAACTTTACAACGATTACGTTTAACAACTAATCAGCGTTATTCTTAATAATAATAATGATAATAAATTTATTGTCGAAAAAGCAGTACAAACTGCGTATGACCACTAATTTACTCTCCGGAAGCAACAAGGGACCATCCCATCAATTCCGATCAAGGACCCTAAAGCAGAGGTTGATTCAAAAATTTCAGCAAAAATTCTTCGATAAGATAAAAAGTTTGCTGCGAGTCATAATACTAATAGTATGTCAATATGTTTGTAATTTAACGCAAAAAATTTACATGTACAAATTATTATCGAGCTATACATTATTCTGAGTATAGTGTTTAAAAATAATAAGAATTGAAATAATACTAAATTCACGATTTATTATTACAATAAACACGCCCCTAGATAAAGCATAGAGAACCTGTATAAGAAATCCGCCTCTACCCGAAGGAAAACCGGAGCAAAACCCGGGACAGGATAGGACTAGAGAATTAATGTACACAACCGTGCCAAAGTTGAGTACACAGATGCCGTTTCAAATATGTTCTCAATAATTCAATTTTTGTGCATTTATTTTTGCACAAAGACACAAACGAATTAAACGCATATGTACACAATACTTTAACACGTCTATAAAACCTTAATAACTTGCACTATCCTTTGATAAATCTTAATACGATTTTTCTAACGTTCGCCGTCTTTGTACAATATTTTTGTAAACAAACATTCGAGGTGACTTTGACAAGTTCATGGCATCTCCACAATGTAATCTTCGTTTGATTTACGTAATATTAAATCACCGAAAAATGTACATAAAACATCAAATTCTCAAATTTTAAGAATTTTAACATTCATTGCCATTCTCCAGCTATGAGGTAAACCAATTTTCATGCTTGTACGACTAGTAGAAGTACCTTTTACTTCTGATATGTCAATGAGTGAATCAGTGGATGAGTTACACGTAGGGGCTTATATAAGATAAGACTCGCCTTGCTCGCTGGAGGTGTTACCCCCAGACCCCCAAATAGACACTTTATATAAAAGGGAAAAATAGGTTTTGACGGCACCGTATAATACCAATAAAAATTTCAAACTCTATTTTAGTCTTGACACACAATTTCAAGTTATTGTGTAACAAAATAGTGAACACCTTTGTTGGAAATCCTTGATTCTGTCCTTCCCAATTTTCGTTTTGCATTCAAATTGCTCTCACCCATTTCGTCTTGTTTCATTCCTTTTTGCTGAATCTTCGGCACCGCAAAATTTCTAAAATAACCGAAGATATTTACATGTATAGAAAATGGAGTTAATGTGCATCGTAGGGCATAACTACTTTAATTTATGTTTCTAAGAAAATTCATTTCCCAGGGGTTAATTTTAAATTCTACTTTAGCCTGACACCAATTTTCTAGTTATTCCAATACAAAGTAGTGAACACCTTTGTTGGCAATCGAAGATAGTGTTTCTAAAAAATGATTTCAATTCAAATTGAAATCAGTCGATTCCTCTTCCTTCAATCTTTTGTGCTAAATAATTCAATTCATATTTGCTAAGTAAATAAAATACAAATACGTACCTTAGTCAATCATTCACAAAAACGCATACGACACATTAATGAATAAGTGTTATTACGACGAATGAAACTTGACTACGATTACGTTTGGGAACAAGTCATTGATGCCATTTCAAATGAGTTTTCAAAGATACGTTTTTTGTCACTTAATTTTAGCACAAAGACACAAGACAACTAAACACATATATAGTACACAATACTTTTAACACGTCTATAAAACATTAAATATCTTGCACTATCCTTCGACTAAAATCCCAATACGATTCTTCTACAGTTCGCCGCCATTAGACGTACAATTCTTTTGTAAACAAAACATTCAAGATGGCTTTGACAAGTTTTCATGGCACATCCACAAGCTAATGTTTGTGTGATTAACGTAATATTAAATCACTGAAAAATGCATTTTTAAATTAATATTGTCAAATTTTAGGGATTTAAACATTCATTGTCATTCTCCAGCTACAAGATGAACCACGTTTCATGCTTGTACTTTATTTTTTAAGAATGTAAACAAACTCTTGAAAAGAATCAATGAATCGATACATATTAAAAATGAAATGTAAATACGGTCCGTTGTCGGACGTATTGTAAGAGATACCACAAATTTTCTTAGATAAATCAATACATACGTTACATGTTGAACATTAAACACTGTTGTGAAATATAAAACAAAGCAAACATTCTTTCACGTGGTAGAGATTATTGTTTTTTGCCTAAAAATTCATTCTGTATCAACGTAAACAAACTTTAGAAATGAATCAGGGAATCTATACAAATCACCACCGCTTGTTGATTACATGTTTTATTGAAGAAAAAAAAACTTGATAGAATTTATAATGTTCTTAGTTTGCACTTTTCAAAATAGTTAACGAATTTCAATATCAATACTACAAAGTTATTCAAATCTACGAATACATTCAAAGCGAGAGATTTTTAACTTGTCAAGGTCAATGATAGATTCCTTATAAGTATCTCACGTATTCAAAAACACACTTTGCCAATGTAAATATTGTAAATTAAATAAATATACGTACCTGAGCAAATAATTCACACAAACACTTTTGACACATTAATAAAATAAATGTTATTTCGACGATTGAAACTTGACTACGATTACGTTTTGGACCTAGTCACTGATGCCGTTTCAAATTAGTTTTTAAAGATACGTTTTTTGTCACTTTTTATTTGCGCAAAGACACGAGACAGCGAAACACATATATAGTACACAATACTTTTAACACGTCTATTAAAACCTTAAATACCTTGCACTCTATCCTTTGATTAACATCCCAATACGATTCTTCTGCCGTTCGGCGCCATTAGACATACAATCCTTTTGTAAACAAAACATTCGAGGCGGCTTTGACAAGTTTGCATGGCACATCCACAAGCCAATGTATACGTGTGATTTACGCAATATTAAATTACCGAAAAATGTTATTTTGTAATTGATATTGTCGAAAATAAGGAATTTTAACATTCATTGTCATTAGCCAGCTACAAGATGAACCAAGTTTCATGCTTGTACGACAAGTACAAGTACTCAATACTTATGATTACTAGATCAGTGAGTGAATGAATGAGTGAGTTACACGAAGGGGTTTATATAAGATTAGATTTGAATGCAATTCAAGACCACCCGCTATAAAATTACTTTGGGATGAATTGGTCCCTGCACATTTACAAACATTATCCATCGTTAGCGACATAAGTTTCCTCTATCATGATCAAGATTTCGTGAAATCACTGGTGTACAGTCATGTCGGTCATATTACCTTAACCCGCCTTTTGTCCTGCCCTTATGTCAGATACCAATAGTTTAAATCATTATTCATTGTAATAATAATAATAATATTATTATTATTATTAAAAAGACCGCAATAAAGGAAAAAGTTTTTGTAATGTAAAAACGAAACAAAATATTTTATTCCTTATTCATAGCAGCACGATTAAAGAATAACTATTTATCATAGTATATCAAACATATGAATAGCATTTTATCATTAATTGTATGTCAAACAACTAAATAAATTCTAACTCATTGTTAATTTACGACAAATAAAAACTAGATTACCTGTCTTTCGATATTCGTCAAATAAAAGAATAACATTGTATTCATTATTCATTTACGACAAATGAAAGAATAACTTGTTATTCGTCGATCAATATTTAACTACGTAAAATGATGAATTACTTTAATTTATTATTATTTAATTACTCAGTGATTTATTCTGATTATGCTGCCTCACATTTAGCATGGCTGACGTTGAGAAAAATTGAAAATCATTACTTTCTCCAGAATGAAGTTTATTTTATGTATCATGATGCAATTTTTTCTTTTCCATTTAGGTAAGTAATAATGAAATGGAAAACAAACAATTGAGAAAAAAATTAATTTCGGAGGGCTCACATCTATATCTCATTTCATTTGTCTGTGAACTTCTTCGTGGAAATGGTTGAGTGACTTTTCAGTAATTTTCTGTAACTCTAATATCAATTGTTAAAATCAATAAAAAATGATTAGCTGGTTTAAAGTCTTAAATCTTCTTATGTCTATATTTATGTCTGACTACAAAATGTATAATGAATTTTGTTTGTATTCATTATTCAGCATTGTCAGTAATGATGTTGCGTGACTTCCATTATTTATTGGCCATGAGTCTAATTGGTCTCATCCTACGTTTGCTTTGGTCTCATTTTTGTTCACATCCTTCGTTTTTCACAAACCTTTTGAATAATATGAAGGAATTATGAACTGAAAAAGGTTGTTTTACCGTTTCACTTCGTTAATGTTTTACTGAATGTCTGAGGAATCGGAACTATTAATTTGTTATTTTCTTGAATTTATTTCTCATAATCTTAAGTTGTTTTTTATATTTTTATTCAGAGATAGACGCGTACTTTTCCAAACCTGAAGTGTACAATGATGTCACAAAAAGTACATAAATATTAGTACATATATGAAATGCCACGCTTCGTAAAGAAAGACGAAAAACGCATTGCTCATGAATAGAACGAAACAGAGCACCAAGGACAGATAACTACGGAATTAACGGTATGTTGTCTTCTCTTGAATATTACGGACAAGGAATTCCTGTATTTTGGAGTTAATTTTTTGTAGGAATAAATTTTTCTCTCAAATAGACTCTGAGGCCAACATTACTAGAGAAAGTGTTACCTACTTTCAAAATATCTAACTTTCCAGCATCTATATTTGTTAGGACTTTTGCTGTGAAGCAGACGCAAAGGAAATTTCTTTCTTCTTGAAAAACCACCATTCACTGCTGGCGACTGCTTCTGCAGAAGGTGCACAGAAATTTGAAGATGAATTAATTCTTTTTTAAAAAAAGAAAAGAAAGAACAGCCTAACAGTAACCATTTTACCAACAATGAGTGAGACAAGAAGAAATAAAAAGAATGAAAAAGAACTAAAATAGTAGGTAGGTGACAAGTGTTTTAATGTATAAAGAATGTTAGTTTTGTCCATGAAACACGAAGAGCTTTTGTCTAAGGACATGCTATACATCCCAGCATCACGTGTTAATTTCAATTGGATTTGAAAGTTGTGACCTTTCGGATTGCCCATGTGAAAACGGTAATGGAAGTAAGCAATTGATAACGGGACTGCATAAATAAGCATCATAAATCTGGGGTTTATTAAAGATTGGTTAACGTTGATTTCTACGCATTTTGACAGACTTGAGTAGCAAATAATATTTTGCATCTTTTAAGAGATATGATCGATATTATTTGAGTTAAGAAACATTTTTAAATGTCGGTAAAACACTACATCAATTATGTTGCGGTGAAGATGAAAATAGTGCAGCACGAGATAATTAAATATCTATTGATTTATTGTGCAAAAATCTAATTTCTGTTAAATGATATGGTATGGTGTTTCGTTCACGGTTATTTCCTAATCACGATGTTCTAAACCGCGTATAGAATCTGGTTGGGTGTAAAAGAAGATCATAAATAAATAATTCACATAAATATTTACTCGCAAAATATTTTTTAATTACGTAAGTAAAACAGAAGCTAAAGTTAACCAAGAAAAAAGAAGTTGGTTATTGAGTTAGTTTGTTAGTTAGTTCGTTGTTTAGTAAGGTCATTACTTATTTATTTCGTTCGTTAGTTAACTAGTTAGTTGGTTATCTCGGTTATTCCTTTCTACGCAAAAAACTAACATCATTATTCAAATCAAGACAAAAACTTTTTTTAAAGGATATGTTTAATATGAAATTATTTTAATTTACTTGAAAGAAAAATTCCGACTTACTTGAGTTATCTCAGTAAGGTGACTACAACAACAAACACTAACTCTTTAATGGGCAACCATGTCCATGCGAGGGCTCTGACCGGGATTTCTTACATTTTATCATTGCCCTGGCTGAAATGAATATTTCCTATTTCCGTGTAAACCGCTAGAGGTGGGGATGGGACATATTACCAACTAGGCCATAATATCCTCCGGCATCTTACAATAAATCTATTCTTAACATATAGTAATAAAATAGAGGTGTATTTATTCAAATAAAACGTGCGATTTCATTACGAAAATGTCTGGAGAGGAAGACTCTCGAAAAATAAACGAAACCTATTGTACACGGTTGGTCGCTTTTTTTATTGACGGGTACCATTCCTGTAGTAATTTACAAACTAATTTCACCAACGTCGAATCCAACACTAGAAACCTCAAAAAATCTTATTGTACATCAGGTTACTTTTCCGATTAATTAGAAACTTCAGACAGGTAAAAATGTTGATATTCCGGGAATCGAGCTATGGGGGTCTCCGTGAGGTCACCATATTCAATTACTTATATCTCTTATCTCTAATATGGTCATCACATGTACATGTACTCTCGTCATTAATCTCCCATCATTTTTCCTCATTTACTTTCATTACTCCCCTTAAATCAAACTCTTGAATATGTTCGTACTTCACTGTATCTGTCCTACCAGAAAAAAGAATCGGTGGGCGTTACCCATACGGTATTGGTAGGCGCCCTTCCGTCTTGGTTTCGCGGATGTCAAAAATATGGTTTTCTTTACACATTTTATCACTGTTATCTTCCAAGGAAGTTTTAGAGTTCTTTACTTAGTTACATCTGAAAGATATTTTATCTAGTTCTTTCTAAACATCTAACATTATTGTGTTTTATAAATATTCCACCTCAATTCATAGAAAGTTATGATAAAATCGTAAAAACATATAAGAAAAATGAAATTTTTTCTATCATTCTTAGCATTAGTAACATTACACAGTGGAAGTAAATCCCGTTTATAAATGTCTCATGCTTGAAAATAACATTTTAACAATAGTAAATAATCTAGGAATTATTTCCGCTTAAAGTACACGGAACTTCATAATTTGTGAAAATGCTCAATACTTGTTCTCTCCTTCAAAACGCTCGAAACTAATTCTGGCAATAGCTAGTGTCATAAACTAGTATTGGTCGTTATGAAAACGTTCAAAACTAGTCCTGGCAAAGACGCATCTGCCAAAACTAGTTTGGACCGTTTTTTCGTCCAACGGCCGAATTCGGGTTTTGTGCGTAACAAAATGCATTGAAACTCTCGGTGACCTAGTTACTGTCACTGTTAACTTTTTGTTGGGTCAGAATGTGACGATNGTTACTGTCACTGTTAACTTTTTGTTGGGTCAGAATGTGACGATTAATTCACAATATATAATATACCGCGAATAACTTATATAAATCACAATGATAAACAAACTACATTATCATTCCAACAAACAAAAATAAGAGTACAATAAAAAAATAAAAAGTTTACTTTTTAGAAACAAGTTTTATATAAGCGGTGTACTAAAACGAATAAAATAAGTTAAGGTTTTTATTAAAGTAATGCAATGTCAAATGCTAATACTTGTCACGCGAAATATTGGATACTTATTATTTCATTGGACAGTGACGGGTTGGTAAGTAAGAATGTATTGCCGAAGTATATCTTTTTTACGATTCACACAACAAGCTTTTTGAAATCAAATAATTCAACATAAAATATTAAATCATTTTCAGCGATGAAGATAATAAGTACGTTTATTTTTATTAGGGTCTACTAATATGATATATGTGTGGAGGTATTAGCAGTTGACACTGCATTACTTTAATAAAAACCTTAACTTATTTTATTGGTTTTTGTACATCGTTGAAATAAAAACTTTTTTAGAAAATGTGTTTTATTTATTATTTTATTTCCGTATAACTTTATTATCAGATCTTTTCGATTTTCCTTGGGGTACTTAAACCACATCCCTTTTGGTCTTCTACCATGACTATTATAATTTGTGTTTTATCGTCAGTCTGTCTAAGCTGTCCAGTACTTCTTGTCCTCTTGTTCTGTTTCTCCAGTCACCACCGCCAACTCTCTTCTATTATCTCCAGTCACCATCACCGTTAGGTCATCTGGATAGACTATAAACTTCAATACTTGTGCTTAGAGATCTGTCAAAATGTTATATCTCGAGATTCCAGTATGTGGGACTCGTCGATAAGACCAGCGGACATCCATATGATGATTCTCTTATCATTTTCTCTTTCTCTGCATTACACATGAGATGTCACAACTAACTTTAGACTGAGCTATCCACCTTGTTTTTTCCCGTGAATAGTGAGTTTCAATTTATCCATATGTCTCACTGCTGTTACGTCCTTGTGGAACAATTCGATTTCTTCTACGCTTGAAGCAGATGTTGATGCGTGATCTTATATTATCTGGATGCATAATTTGCTGTTTGTCCTTAGAAGCACATGTATGACTCTGAGATTGTTTTAACCTTTTATTTCTCTGTTGACCAGCAGAACCCCACTTCCCACGAGTGAGTTTGTCAGAATTGCTCTGAAACAGGTATTGTTCCGATTTCAAAATTTTGATTACCAAACCCATCCCAAAACACGATGTGTCGAACCTATTCAACAACTGTCTGTAATTCAATTGCTCAGTGTAGGCGTATTTTTTCTACCCATCAAAGATCCCTGGACTCAAGTTGTAAAAATGATGAATAATATGAACTTTGGATCTTAGAAGTCTTTCATGTATTTTTCATCTCTTGTCTTTGAAAGTTTCGACAGAGTTGTCCCTCTGTTTAATTTAATAAACAATGTTGAGGCAATGGGTTTCACATAGCGAATTCATTGGTCTTTTCACAGCTTTCGCACTCAAAGATAAGTCCACGAAATGTGGTTCGGTGTCTGCTTTTTGATAGGGACTGAAAGAGAAGTATCCTATCCTTGTGAAGAAAGCAATAAATACATTTTCTCTTTTCAACGTCGCGTCGTATCAATATCAGTAAGTCTCCCTGCTATTGCGACCACAAAATACGAAGGAAAAAGAAAAGGAATGAAAGTACATGAAGATATGTGAGTTTCAATGTCAACAACAAATATGTGTAATCTAAGCATCAATCAAACAGGTCCACATTAACACGAATCCAGTGAAAATCTATAAATACTTTTATATTTTGCGATTTTAATAGCAGTGTTTTATTGTATTGTTTGGTATTTATATTTCAATAAATAATTTATCTATACCTGAAGTATGAGTTTATCCGCAAATAATCTTAATTTGTTCTTGACAATAAACATATTGCACTTCGATTTAAAAACAAAATTTTTTAAATTTTCCCAAGAATGTGTTAAGGTTTGTCTCATTTTTGGAGGTACTTTCAAGAATTTTTAAAATGAACTATTTTGCATAAAAGAAGATAGAGTAATTGTGCGTTTTCATTAGAATAATTTGTGTTTCAAGAGTTTTTGTATTGCTACAGTCCTATTATGCCGGGCACTGAGTGCTACTGACTGCATTTTGACTTTAGAACTTGGTGTTGCAGGTTTTTGAAATTATTTTTTAATGTTTCGGAAGAATTACGCATTTTTATGTAATATATAATTATTGAAGAGGGAATATCGGATCTCGAAGTTTAAATCCCGGTATGAAGGATTTTCACAAATACGACCAAACTTCCTCTCAGGCCTCCCCTGTCAGATATCAAATTAGTAACACGTCTATTACGGGGATGTAATCGACCGGCGAGTAATACCAGCCACATGTTGTCCTCCTAGACTTACGTGCAGTGACTACAAAATCACGGAGCTGTACCCACATTGAACATCAATAAATAGGGACAGATTGAGAACTGGCTTAACAAAACTCAGGATGGGTTTTGGCGTATCACTTCAGTATTTTTTAAATTTCGACAACCATATAAGAACAGTTTTATATTTAAATTACATCAAAAAATTTGTCTCATTAGGGTCAAATGGTGTTGGGTGGATTATAACAGGTTGAAAGTAAAGTCAACTTATTGGTCTTGCTTAAGCGCTCGTTGTTTCGTATGTCCAATCTCTACATCTTAAAAAGATAAATAGTTTACTGTGTTAAGGTATTTAAAATCAAAATGATTACGGAAGGATGATCAATTTAAATATCTGGATACAATTGAGATATATCCCATTAATTTGAATAAAAAACTTATAAAGAAAGGAACCGAAATGTCACGGTGGGGTTCTTCATTTATTATGTTCACCAACGTGCCAATTGCGATACGATTAATATAAGAAATACTATGCAGATTCAGAAGAAGACACTTATAGGCAATCCAATAATTTCTTTTTATCACGATCTGTTACTAAAAGAACTCTCTGCTTCAAGAACAAACAATTGTTTTTTGATGTGATAAACCTTCATAATATTTTTCAAAGGTTCAATAAATGTTTGGGCATGGCAAAATCATGAGGGTAGTTTTTAAATGTAATGTCATTTCTTTAGTAATTTCAAACGCTTGTTAATATCATACTTAAGATTATATTAGTTGATAACTATTTTTTAATGTTCTTTCTGTTTTTATTTGGTGATTTCATATAAAAAGTTTTTAATTGTTTTTCTTTGATAGATATTTATTCAATGTCATGTATTATTTTAAATGAATTATTTGTAACTTTGGGAATGTTTCAATTACCAGGTATCATTGTGTTCTATGTTTAGATGTTCTGACTTTCAATATTTTAATTTTTGTGTAGTTTAGTTTATATTCAATCATGGTGAGTTTATAATGATTTTGTTACCTATATTTATCCTTCTGCGTGCATTTTTTGTGTCCTACAACGTAATAATAGGGTCAATTGACGGAATAAATGTTATTATTATTAAAGTAATTAAGTTTATATGTTACGGTTCCACTTAAACAGCAGTGGAAAGTTTTATTTATTTCGCTGTCCCGACTATTGTCTTGACTGCAGTCAGAAACATCTTGGAGAGCGGAAAGGCGATTCGCCATTTCCGCTGGCCGCCTCCGCCCTGGTGACGTGAGATCAGGAATGTCAGCATCTCGCCCTAGTGAAGTGATGCTCTGATCAACCAATGAAGAACCGTAAAAGTGACATCATAATAAAATATGTATGATTAACCCTTCCCCCCTCCAACATTTCCCTTCTTGCAGGCGGCCGACGAGCGAAGGAACGAGCAGTGTACGTGGAGTCGTACACTCCGGAGCATGTGTTGCCGCCCATGCTCCGTAATATTAATTTGTAAGAACGAGAGTGTCGGCCTGCCGCGACACTCCGCAAGACGTGCCCTCAGCGCGGATTGCGTAAAAGGTCCATCAGACCATCCTAAATTGTATTTCCGTTTCTTTTTATGAATACTTGTAAAATCAACCTTTCGTTCATTCAATAAATGCTTTTGGTTATTGAGAACCACGAGCGATGGTCACTCCGGTGGAGGAATATCTGTGGAACAGTAGTATATTGTACTAGATGCTTTGTATTTGACTTATGTAGTGATGTGCCTTCTCTAAAAATATGTAATGTATTCATAATCCACAATTCAATTTAAAGTATTTTGGTGGAGATTACAGCTGTAATTGGTGATTGGAATTAGAATAAATAGTATTAGATTTGGATCCTGATTTGAACTCACGTTCCGGCTGACCCAACCTCTCACAATATATGGTTGATACCCATATTGCCTAGCGAGTAATGCCTCTGAGTAAATATTAAAGTATAATCAATTAGATCGAACCTATAAATGGATCGATAACAGGAGTANAGACAGTATATATATATACAAACTAGCAGAGCACTCGCGACTATGTTCACGTGGATTTTGTAATATGTCGCTGACTTGATTCTTTCGCACATTTCCATTTATATCCATTAATTTTAGTGATTTGGTAGTTTAGTGTATCCTGAGGTTATTTTCACTCATATTATTAAGAAAGTGTTCGTTTTATGAAAAAAACCAACTAGATATATTCCAGAAATAATACAGAACTCAACAGATATAAAATTTTCATCTGCACTAATTATTGGGCATTGTCCGGTACTTTTCTTATGCCAATATTCTTTCACTCAGGAAAAAATAAAATCTATCTATATTGTAAAATCAAAATAATATTACTTATTTTGATTTTACAATATAGAAGTGTCACTATTTATCTCAGCAATCCTGAAATATAGAGATTCGACGCTAATATGGTCCACTTTTTAAATACCGCGCTCTTCCCCATTCCCACGTCTAGGGGTGTCGTGCACCTCCTACGGTCTGAGCGGTGACATAATTGTATTGGGAGTATGATTATTCATATAAAAAAGCCGGAAACTATGGTTTCGACCCAACTATCGATCTTTTTAGTCGCTTATATGATCTCAACGTGAACTTGAACGTGAACACGTGTTGGATGCTTTCAACAACGAAATAAAATTTAAAATAATTTTTTCAGGAAGCAATTCGAATTCTAAAATTTGCATACAATTAATTATACAAGTAACATAAATCTCACAAACATGCGCAGAACTTACAAAGGTTATGATTAAACCTATTACTGATAGTTCTGGTCATCGTGCTTTAAAATAGGTGATTCAGAGATTATAGGTAAATATTTGAATGCAGTAACTCAAGAGGCCTTGTGTAATGAAAGATTGATAATATCTTAACCTGATAGCATTCATGGTAAGTTTGAGAACTTTAAAGTACCTTAATTAAAAAAATAACCTCCGGAGCACACATGGTTAAACGTTCCAATCAATTTACGTAATAATTTTTAAAGTTATTTTAAATGTCAGAGAAGTCAACTGACTTCTCCGACCATCTCTAATTGTAGAGACAGAATTCTAGTCAAACAAAAGAAACCAATAATGCGTCAGGTATCTTGAAATATAAAATGCAGTCACGGATGTGGCGAATGCAATTTATTGTGTACACCCTAACTATGAATATAAATGATAGAAGCAGCGTTCCAGTAGGAAGCTTTGACAGTGTAAATAAGAAGTTTGATCTAAGTGTACTTTACCTTAATCTCTGTCATACGCGCAGCATATATTATGGGGTTGAAGAGAGTCTTGAGAATGATGAGCAAGTTGACCAAACAGTACGTGTAGAATAAGGTGCGTGACTGTGGGCCTCGCTGGTCCTGAGGAAAAGGGCAGTCTTCACACAGAAAGACGTAGATGCAGAGGGCAGGGACCCAACCCATCACGCAACTGCCAACAATCAGCAGCGTGGTTCTCGCGGCCTTCACTTGGCGCGCCACCCGTTGCTGCCTGCAAAACAATGCGCATTGTTCTTTAACCCTTAAACTAGTATCGTAAATTTTACTTGCGTAACTGGTATCTTGAGGTGGAATATTTGTTTATAATAAGCCTATTTCATCAATGTGACTGGATATACTCCGAAAATGGTAAATTATACTTCTCTTATATGTAATCAACAAATTTTCGTTAAAATTATTCTGCTCTCTTAGCATCTACTTGAGATTTTTGGTACAAGATATCACAATTTTTGGTACATATTAATTTGTATGACACAAAACATTGAAAACATTTATTATTTTTAAAATATTTACCTGCAAATACAACTTTATTCCTTATATAATGCAAACTAGTTTAAATAGTTAAATTTATGCGCAATTAATTAACGTTTAAGAACAAAAGTGCTCCATGTCACATCTTTTGCAAGTATTTTCCGCCATCCTTCAGAGTACTGCAACATCGAAATTTCTACAGCTGCCTCGAGACGCGACGTCATGAGATAAAATGTCGGGTTCGGACTATACACAGATTTTAAAAAAATAATAGAAGATAGAAGCATCCATTAGGTATTCGCGGCCCCCACGATACCAGTTAAGGGTTAAGTTGATGAGGTTAAGACACGTCTTCAGAAACCAGAGTAATAATAATAAATTTATTGTCAAAAAACAGTACAAACTGCGTATGACCACGTGGAGGAAAAAAAACTAATTTACACTCCGGAAGCAAGCAAGGGACCATCCCATCAATTCCGATCAAGGGCCCTAAGGCAGAGGCGGATTCAAAAATTTCAGCAAAAGTTCCTAGATAAGATAAAAAGTTAGCTGCGAGT
>NNCF01131950.1:21912-118083 GCA_002313205.1 Laupala kohalensis | reverse complement strand
AAAGGGTGGCACTTCAGTAATTCGGTCTTAACAAACACGACTGTTTCATAAATATAAATGCAGGGAAGTGTTAAGATATTTAATTCCTTGAATAAAGGTTTACAAGAGTTTCGGGGGTGAGATTTACAAATTATGCGAACTATCCTCTTCTGTATTCTGAAAGTTTGAATACTCTGACCGGAATTACCCCAGAAGGCCGGATTTACCACCCTTAACGTAAATGGGAGTAAAAGTTTGCAAAATAAACGCAACGGGAAATACGTGGACTAACTGCGTTAACTAAGATTCGGAATGCGTAACACAATTTGCTTAATTGGGAATTAAGATTGTCAATGTGACAATTCCATTTGAGGTTGTCTTGAATATGGAGACCTAAGAATTTTGTATTTGTAACAGTTTTTAATTGTGTTCCGTTTAAAGAAAGAGAAACCTGGGGTAAAGATTTTGTGATACTATTGTGAAATGACATAGACACTGTTTTGTCAGTGTTTACAATGATACGATTTGCATGGAACCAAGTCGAAAGATTAGACAAAACGTTTTGAGCATTGGCGTGTTTACATAGTAAATTACTGTTATCAGAAAAAAGTACCATTTTGCAATCTGATGTGGATGATGACATGTCGTTCACATACAATAAAAAGAGTATAGGACCGAGAATTGAACTTTGGTGTACTCCGAAAGTAAGTGACTTTGTTTTTGAAAGACAACGTTCAAGTATTTTATTTTTAGTATAGGATATTTCTACTTGTTGATATCTATCTTTTAAATAAGAAGTTAGCCATTGATGTGGAAGTCCACGAATGCCTAAAGAATGCAATTTGGAAAGGAGAATTTCGTAATCGATGAGATCGAAAGCTTTGGATAAGTCAACAAAAACACCCTGAGGATTTTCTCCACGGTCAAGAGATGTGGTAACTTCGTTTAAGAAGGAAAATATGGCGCTTTTATTGGAAAAGGATTTCCGAAAACTGTGTTGATCATCAGAGAGTATGTTATTTTTTGATAAAAAATCTAGAAGACGCGTATAGAATAATTTTTCTAGGATTTTTGAGAAAGTGGGTAGTAGAGATATTGGTCGGTAATTTCCAATATTAAGTTTGTTTCCTTTCTTGTGTAAAGGTTTCACTTTAGCTCTCTTAAATATATTGGGAAACACCCCTTCCGATAAAGAACTATTAAAAATATTTACGAGTGGATTTAATATAGCGTGGGACGAAGATTTAACAATAAACTCAGGTATATCATCTATGCCTCGTGAAAATTTGTTTTTTAAGGAGCTGATGATTCCCATGACTTCACTGGCGTTAGTTTCGGAAGTGAACATAGAATTGGGTATGTGGGTGGTAATAATTGGAGGACATTGATTTGGATATATTGAGTTCGTTATTTTACCAACTTCTGAGAAGTGAGAATTAAACAAACTTGCGATGTCCTGAGGATTTGACACGATCTTGCCATCGTTTAGTAAAGAAACATTTTCTTCGCGATTTTCAGAAGTTGACGTGTAATTGTTAACAATATTCCACATGGCTTTCATCCGGTTGTTCGATTTTAGTATATGCCTGTCGTTTTCCATAACTTTAGCTGCATAGACTACTTTTCGGAGAATAGTCTTATATTTACGAAAATAATTATGGAATTCGGGTGGCTGGTTATAGCGTTTTGAAAGATAATATAAACGGCGTTTGTTTTTTGAAGAAATTCTTATCCCTAGGGTGATCCATCTATTGTATTTTTTTGTGTTAATTAACTTGCGTTTTATGGGAAAACTAGAGTTGTAATGTTTTAGGAATGTTGAGATAAATACATTGAATTTGTCGTCGGTGTTTTGGCAATTGTAAACATCTTTCCATGTTTCTTCACGCAAATAATTTACGAATATGGATTTATTTATGTCATTAAACTCTCTTGTAAATTTGTAAAGGATTTTAAGCGGTTTTAGTGTATTATTAATAGTCAATACTTGAGCAAGGTGATCACTGTATCCGGCGATAAACACTTCAGAGAGATACGAGATTCCATTGTTGACTATAATTTGATCTAGCAATGTTTGAGATGAGCCGGAGAGGCGAGTGGGGTCATTTATCGTAGTAATAAGGTTGAAGGAGTCGATAAGATTCTTGAATCGATTAACTGGTGAATGTGCAGAGTCGGATGTACTCAAGAAATCGATATTGAAATCACCACATATAACGATAGATTTAGTAGATTTATGTGCGATATGTTCTAAAACATTTTCGAAGTTCCGAAAAAATATGTCAAGATCTGATTGAGGAGGTCTATAAATACACAAAACAACAATACCGGTGTCGGTCAGTTCAACTGCAGAAATTTCGAACACACTATCTACGCAGAAGTTCTCGTAGCCTGTCAGTGGAGAAGATAAAATATCATTACGAACGTAGATACACGTACCTCCGTGGGGATTTTTGCCTTTAAAATTTTGCCGACAGTAAGAACTTGCTAAATAATAATTAGAAATAGCAGTATCGTTGATGTTGTTAGTTGAAAGCCAATGCTCTGTGAGGCATAGCAAATCGAATCGATTTTCGTGTACCAGAATTTCAATGTCTGTCAATTTGTTTGAAAGGGATTGGACATTATGATGAAATATAATTATTTTATTTTCGCAAAGAGTTTGTGACTCACGAGAAATGGAATCGACGTTAGATTGTGGAGAGGAATTTGAAATTGGTACAGCTTCTAGTTCCGGATGAAGCTCGCACACAGCACCTGAACGCGATTGTCACCTTCGAGTACCACATCGTACTCCTGAGCGCAAGTTGTAACGGTGTATGGGGGCGACAGGAGGAATAGATGTTGACGTGGGAGATGAGGAAGCAGTAGGTGAAAGAACGGGGACAGGAGAAGAAATGGGTGTGGAGATAGGAAGAGGAAATGGTGATGAGGTAGGAGCAGAGGGAGGTGGAGGAGATGAGGTAGAAGTAGAGGGAGGTGGAGGAGGAGATGAGGTACGTGCAGGAGGAGGTAATGGAGGAGGTGGATGATGTGAGGTCAGATGTGAAGCTAGGAGAGAACCGAAGTGCTGTTTCCCAGACGGTTTCAGGTGTAAACCGTGCTGGGTAAAGTCCTTGGCAGTCAGGTGTGGTTGCAAATCAAAAAATGTGATTTTTGTGTCTGCCAGGTGATGTTTTAGGGAGATGTTTGCCAGGTTAATTTCGTGGTTTATTTGTGGAACGTTGAAGCGTGGAGGCAGGCTAGAGAGCACTATGTTTGTGTGCAGGGAGGCCATTTTTAGTTTCTGTAGATGTTCAGACGCGTTAAAATGTCCACCCAAGTTGATATCGTTCTGCCCACCTATGATGATTACTGTGTCCCGCTCAGTGAGTTTTTTAGTGTAAGTGTCCAGTTCTCGAATAACTTCAGCCAAACGAGCGTTTGGCTTAAAGAAACCGGAGACTGAGAACTGGCTAGGAAGAAATCCACGCAATACGGAGGACATCTGACGACCGTGCGAATCGGTTAGTATGAGCACGTTTGATTTCTGCGTGGAAGTGTTGGTATCATCTCTGAATAGCACTACTTTACGTGGTTTTGGTGCGGCTGTGCTTACCAGTGCGTGGTGTGTGAACAGGCCTGGGTACTGGACGGGAGGGTAACTGAGTAGGTAATGGAGGAAACAGGGACATGTCATCTAACACACTAAACCTATTCTGAGTGAAGTGTTGGGGTGGTGCATGAGTCGTTGGTCTAACCGGGTGGTAGCAGTTGAAAGGACGGCGAGAATTCCTAACTGTAGTCCAACCTTAATTCCTTACTGTAATCCAACCTGTATTCTGACCTTAATTAAAATACTTATGGAATCCTTTTTTTTTGTTGCAAAATGTAAAGACTGGGAGTGAGTCAAAAGGTATGATGAACTAGGATCAAATCCAAATGTGGGTTGTGATATTTCTAATCAAACATTCCATCGACTATTGACTGACTCTCAGTCCGCCTGTTGTAAAATGAGTACCGGGATCATCTATCCTGGGGTTCACATTGTCCGAAGTGTCATGTTGTGCACATCCCGTCCTCGTTGCGAGGTCAAGAAATGACGCGAACCCTCTGAGCGAATTTACTTATTTGAATTCGCAGGAAATGCCAGTATATTTGAACACTTAAATAAGCACCCGCGCCTTAACTCGGAAATTTTGTGATTTCTGACAAAAATTATTTCTTAAATCAGAATTGATATCTATTAAAAATGATATACATTGATATTGGTGATTTAGTAGTATTAATGGGTAATGTTCAAAAATCAGTATCATTATTCCAGGGATAATTTTCAAGGTTCTAATAAAGAAGATTACTTGACCCGGAGGCCTTTATAAAAGATAGTTTTGAAGTAGTAGCACGCAAACACAGTGACCGATTTGAAACTAAAAATCAACAGTCGTATTTGTTAGGGTTGGAATTAGGATGTAAGATGTCTAATTTGGATATGACATCAGAGATTGGAGTAAGAACCTAAATTCCTAAAAAGAACATTTGCTATTTCGTGTTATTACATTTGTAGTTATAATTAAACATAGAATCAAATATGTATAGTACATTTATAATAAGTAAAGTTTGATTATAAGATTGTAAGTATAAACCAACCCTCTTAATGTGGATCAGTGAGCGGGTCAGTTTGACAATACTAGAAACATAGGATCTTTTATTCACAATTTCAGTTAATTGAAGCACTTATGATTTCTGTAATCTTGTGTCAAATCAAAGCAGTGAAATAAATAACACAAGCCAAGCATGTGCTGGAAGCTTCCATAAAAATGGAAATACTCATCTCGGGTCCAGTTGACACTGGCAGTCCGTACGTTTGTGTAGTACAAAATAGACGACACTTTAAAATGTGTCACCATTTGTGCACTTCAAACACTCGTAACGTGTATTTAAAATGCAGATGCACTAGCTATGCAGTGGCGTTCCGAGCTACAATGACACGTGGGACCACGTTCCAGTGGCGCACTCGCTCTCTTTCATATCCCCCCTCTCCAATCACACTTCAAACCATTGTTTTTACTAAATAGAAATACATAAACCTCAGGTTTTTTAGAGTAAAATTGTAAGATAAGGAAATATGGCATATTTTAAGTTTTTAATCATTAATAGTAAAAATTAAAATAAAAGTTTTAAATGTAACAACCAGAACATGGGTAACATATGTAGTATTAGATACACAGAATTATTATTATTATTGTTTGACGAAATTTGAAATTGAGTTGTAATTTCATAGATAAACTAAAATGAAATCAATTTTTGTCTTTTTAATTTATTTTGAGAAATAGAATAATAAGCAAAAAGCGGTTATGTATACAGCAACTTCGTGGTGCATACCATAATATGTCGACGGACACGTTGAATGCCCTGCTAGGAGTATTGCCTACATACTTGAAAGTGCAAAAATGGCGTCGAAAATAGCAGTGCGAAGGGAAAGTAAGTTAGAGACAGATTAAAAATAGTGAAAGTAAAAGAAAAAGGTTGGTTGAATAAAATATGGATGTATTGCTGAAGCATGATGAGAGATGAATCGAAAAGGAAGGATAACGTATGACATTATACCGAACATGAGATTCTCACTCAAAATTACACTTTGGTTTCAGCCAGAACACTCAGTGGTTGAAATACTAAATGGACGTGGTGACTTGAATATCAACTTAAGAGAGGAAAGTGAAGGAAAAGGGATCACTACTTAGGGAACATATGATTCGTTGAAGTATATCCAACACCAAGGAAAAATAAGTAGGTCTACAAATAAATATGAATCTAAAAAAACATTACGTAAAAAAGGGGAAAAAGGTTTCAGGCAAACAACATGTTGATAAAATTTATCATGCGACATGAAAATTTTTTAGTTCGTCTAAAACACGAAAAAATAAACACAAAAAACTTTTTTAAAGCAAGTTTTTTTATATAAAAAGTACTGTACAGAAAAGAAATAAGTAATTTTAAGTAAAAATGAAAATTTAAAAAGTTGATGAAAAAAGGAAATTATTGTTTTAAAGCTTCAGGCGTCAAGCGCCATAATTACTAATACTATGTTAAAATTTCTGACAAAAAGCATAAAACTTTTCAAATTTTCTGGTTATCTTTTTTTATAAACATTTTTATAAACGTTTTTTATGAACATTGTTTATTACATTTTATATAAAAACTTGTTGTTTTTTACGTTAATTTTTTATGCTTTTAGTATTAAAATTAGTATATTTATTTGTCAAATTAGCACAAACTCGACTTTCCTATCATTTGTCAGTGCTTTTCAGGTTACCACCTTCCCACCCTTTCCCAAGGGGAACTATACACACAGCGCTTATGGTCAGATTGTCAATAATGTATACCAAGTTTTGTTGAAATTACTCCACGCATTCTAGAGTTGTAGTGGGATATCCACTCATAAATCCACACATATATACACACATACATACCCCCAATTCTCTCCTTTAGGGTTAGACTTTTGTACAGCGGTACCAAAATAATCTGTCATACATACGACACATGTCTGTAAAATTGCAGCTAGATCGGAAACTCGGAAGTAGCCGAAATATCAATTACCAATTTGATACATACGAACGAAGCGAGTTAAATAAAATCTTGTAAAACTGGGTGAATGAATTTGCGAAAGAGAATATAAAGACAACGAGAACAATTGAATGGGAAGAACAAAAGCGTTAAATGTATAAAATATATTAAAATGAGAGTAATTGGGTCCACTCACCGAGGCAGGGAAAGGGGACAGTGACGTATGCAGTGTCTAAGTTAACGTGAGTTTAAATGGTGAAAATTCCTCTTACGCCATCTTTACACGATGGGCATATAAATCAAGATGAAAATTATGATAGGATGTTTTACTTAACTGGGTAGAAATACTATACTGTTTGACGAATGTTCATACAACTTTGTGAAATGGTATTTTCCAATGTAGACGAACCAGTACGCTATTTAATTTTTTTTACCCGTCACTCGTGAATGAAAATTCAGATGCTTTACACGAATCCCTTTGAATTGCGCATTAAGTTCGCCAAGGTTAGGCAGGTATGCATGTATTTCGTCGGTGTTACCTTACGCGTGGAGAAGATAAGTGATACATTTCAGTCAAGTGAAAATGGCGACGAACCGGCTGGAGTCCCGAGTTCGATTCCCGCCGTTTTCACTTGTCTGAAATCAATTATCACATATCTTCTCCACGCGTAAGGTAACACCGACGAAATACATGCATAACCAACCATAACACGTAGGAACATGTGAAACTGGTACTTATTAGACAGGTATGTTTCTCTGGAGATATCTATTCATCAAACTACACGAAATTGAGTGAAACGTCAGGGAGAGATATTAGAAAAGTTGGGTGAGTTGAGTGTTTCACCTGCTACTGCTCCCATCGTGTGAAGTTCCGTGCAAGCGTCCGTTGCGAAGAGAGCATCGCATGCTGGACACAGTGGAGCGTAGGGAGACGGAGCGTCGTGGCGCCGACGGCGGTGGAGGAGGAGCAGGGTGATGGTTGTGTGTGACTGCTGGCGGCGCGCCAGCGAAGGAGGCGGTGGCGCCAGCTGCTGTGGCGGCGCTATGGTAGCGCGGCCGCTCCTTCTCCAGTCCTCGCACGATCAGCAGGATGCGCACGTAGATGAGGAAGATGGGCACCAGAGGCGCGAACACCACCATACCCACCACAGTGCGGAATTTGAAGTGGAGCATGAACCTTGGACACAAAAAACGTCTTCATGGACCCATTTTATTAAGAATTAGCTGAATCCTAGTGACTTATTTGCAGTTAGAGGAGGAGGAACATTAAGAGAGTTAAAATTGGTCTAGTCACTATACTTTTTGGTATATTTAGAATGTACATGCGAGGCGCTAATCAATCATGCAGTCACTAATTTTTAGGATCGCCCATGCTAATTTAAAGTATTTTTCGTGATCTATTTTTACTTTCTTGTGTACGTAGTATATAGAAAGTACAGCAGAACCTCGATTATCCGGAGTAATGTGGGGGAAGGTCGCACGGATAAATGAAAACCACGGTTAATCGAGACGCCTTTTATTTAACGAGTTATGTTCATATACATACATACGTGTGTACAATGTCACGTTATCAGGGGTTGAAATATGAAGTAATCAGGCTTTGTTTTTTTCTGTTTGAAATTTCCTTACTTCAATTCAATAATTTTCCTTACTTCAATTCTGTTTCCCCCCTCAAATTCCCCCTCCACCATGGAAGTCTAGGAACCTACGTACAATTGTCGAAATAGTTGGACTTTTTCAGCGGAAGAATGAGTACCACGGTTAATTGTGAACTCGGATAATCGAGACACGATTAATCGAGGTTCTACTGTACTGTATTCGAGAAAAAAAATCGAAAACGAGATTTTTGAGGAAATATCCGTTTTGGAGGTTCCTGCTTCCGAAAAAGTGGATTTTGGATGGACGCTGTCCGTCCGGTCCGTCCGACTCTGCAACACTCCTGACCAAATGGAAATTTTTTTTTTTTACTTTTCGTATTTGCGATAGAATTTACGTCTGACCGATACTCGTGCTTTCAATTTTCTTTTTACTTTAACACAAAGGTCACTCCACTTGAAAGTTAAAGTACATTTGTAAATATTTTTCAAAAACTGGTCCAACGATTTTGCTTAAATACCCTGTATTCAAAGTGTAATTTAAATATAATACAACCGCATTCGCGATATTTCACTTGTAAGATAGGTATAGACACAGTAAAATAACTTCTATCTGCTGTACTTATACATTTGTTTACTATTTCAACAAGCTTGGATATTTCTAACAGTATATACGGATGCAGCGGAGGTAGAGTACACTTTTGGTAAAATAAAATGAAAGATTTATTTAAAATACGAGTACATTGCAGGACCGAAAACACAGTCCTGAGACGAAAATATCCTAACTTCTGCCTAGAACGAAATTACATTTACGTAACCATTTTACGATATTTATAAGACTCAGAAATGGCTAAATGTCTTAAAATAATATTCTGAGTATTTATTTTACTTTCAAATATCAAATAAAAGACAGTAATACGTTGAATTATTGACTTGGAACTTAACAAAAACGTTATATTTTATCACATAGGTTTTATTTATAAAGTGTTTTTATCTGTAAACATATTTTCTATGTTTGCTTCCACACTTCCTGCATTACACTTACATACGCATTATATATATATAGTGACTTGACAATTTGTCTCCCTTTAAAAACCACTGCCCAAAGAGAAATGTCACTGATTATTGAGGGGCCGAGAGGAACCTCCGGCCATACGGGCGGAGGGAGTCGGTTAGTCTCTGAGGCAGGAACACGTGACAAAAATTCAATTATTTATTATTCAAACACAAAACAAATTAAATCCAACTCAATAAAAAAAAAATCCATCCGAAATTCTTCATTTTCGGAGTAAGACAAGGAGCCCAGCAGCCGCGAAGTTGAAGAACGTTGTAGCATCCTTGCACGCGAGTAGAATGCCCGATTCCGGCGCAAACAGTCGCCTCTGCCCGGTTCACCAACTTCTTCTTGCACACGGGGTAGAATGTCCGAGGCCGACGCGGATAACCGCCGCCTTGGACTCTAGTTCGAGTTCACGATGCTGGCGCGAACTGTCGTCTCCTTTCACCCCGAGAGGAGTCTCTCTTCACGCCTGTCTCCCGTCTCCTCTCGCCGTCTCCACAGACGCCTCGGTTGCCGTCTCCGCTCTCTTCCGATTGGCGACGCGGGGATCTGCTTCGCCGGCGCGGCGCTGCTGGGCGAGCCGCTCTCTCTCTCTCTCTCTCTCTCTCTCTCTGAGCGGGAAGCGGAGCGGGAAACACAAATCCGCTCATGGGAATTATGGATTTTATCCCATTAAGTCTCTCTCATATACATAATGGGAATGGCGCGTAGTTTTAAGTTTACCAATGGTGTGAATCCAAAGAGTGTTTGTTTGTGGATTTTAAGATGTTACTTTTAGAAGGAAATTAGAGGAATGTCTCCATCCTATTTTACTCTTGGTATTACTAACCTCCCACCCACGCGATCTCTACGCACCACTCGTGACATGTCATCCAGTGATACTGGATCTTTTCGCTGCGTAAGCTCATGTATCAAATGTATCCACTTACAATGCCGCACGTTGTTCATGGAGATTATTTAATACGATAAGAGAATATTATTTTGTATGAACAGAGATGGTGTTTGGAAAATTGACTAAGCAATCTGTTTTCTTGTCTTGTTGGTTGCGTACAATGAAACTTTTGTTTTGTTTATTATTCCTAATTCTTCTGTAATTCAGTGTATATTACTATTTCATCAACTCCTGCACACCGCTGGGGCAAGTCGGCACTCAAGAAGGTGGGCTCTGGTTTGCTCCTCGCCACATTCACACGCTGAAGTTTCGCAGGGAAACCATATTTCTTCCTATTCACTCTCGATCTGGTGACTCCCGTTCGATGTCAGTTAATGGTCGGTCACTCCTCTTCATACGCGGATGGAAGGCCCTTAGATGGCAATATCCAGTCTCGAAGATGGTTAGTACATGATCACCAAATTTTTAACCTGGTCTGTTGAACTGACTCGGTTAGGTCTGGATGAAAGCGACTGACAATGCCCGTGACGTGGCCAGATTCTGGTATAAACATTGCCTAAATATGAGTGTTGTTCCTTTCTTCTTCTTCTTCTTCTTATTTTTTATGTGTTAGATGCTTCTGACACGATTGTAATGTAATTACTATTTCAATCGTTATAAGCAAATTTATTCTAAATAAAATATTTTAACACTCATAGAAGTCTTATACAAAATAGATAATACTAGAGTTACGAAATACTAGAGAAAATAAAAGAAAGCAGAGAATACCACATATTTAGCCGAAAGTGATAATAGATCTGATTAATTTTTATTGAATATAAATTTGGAATTTCATATTGCAAATAGATTAATTTCTTGGTTTTTAAATAAATTATATACGAATATTGATGGTGTGCTTGCTCGTTTATGGCGTTAATAATACCGTATATGTCTTTATATTTATTTATACATATATCTATTGAAATAGAATGTAGATCTATGTAATCACCCTGAAAAACCGAAGGACAGGATTTGTTAATGAGAGATTCTTTTATGTAAATGCTAGTAAATGTATTTACATAATCTTTTTAAACAGGATAACATGAAGACAACTAAAATATATACAGTCATGCGATAAATAACCTTCTCTTAAAACAATTCTTTAAAATCACACTCTATTGCAGACTGAGAAACGTATACGAGAAAGTATGTGCAATGGTTTTGCACCACAATAGTTTATGATATAGCTAATATTTCGGGATGAAAATACATCATAAACCTCCTTCAGCGTTTTTCCACCGTTGTTGCGTCTGTAAGCTTCGGGATACTGAATTTTTTTCATTTATAACACTCAAAATTAAAATCTCTCATTCATATAGAAGTAAAGTCATAAGGTTTGAGAAGATGAGTAAGAGAAGATGGCGGAGTGTGTCCCCGGAGAGAGGAGATTGGTTAAGGCACATCAAGGAGTCCAAGACTCTAGAAGAGTTACGACACCGATGATGATAATTATGAGGTATTACACTCAGTAAGCTTTATTCACAAGCGTTTTTCTGAGCAACTGTTTCAACAAGAGTAAATATAATACAAATAATGAAAAATTTCTTACAACTATAATACAAATAAAAAAAACAATAACGTACTTACATATTTTAAAGGTTAAAGACTATTCCAATGAATTCACATTTTATACTATTATCGATGGTAACCTAATTTCAACCTCTTATACTTCATGTAAGCTTTCTTTTTTAGTGTTGTAGCGTTCTACTTTAACGATGTGCTCTTTTGTGAGTATATACAAATCATTTCACTGTCCTGATATATACTTGCAAATTGTTGTGTCTTCATAACCATCTTAACGACGTTTATTTACGTGTGAATAACCAATGCTCTCAAGCGGCGGGTAGAAGAAATACGAGTAGCAAAACCAGGAAGAAGTTAATTAAATTATTAGGTCCACGTCGGGTAAAGAAACAAACATTCATCTCGTCTTTCTTGAAGAGGAAAGCTATGCTACTATTTAGATTAAAATAAATCACAAGTAAATTTTATTAGAAATAGATAGCCCTGTATTTTTGAGTTAAATGATTTCAATAATCCATTCTCGAACGGATTCAAAAACAAGATCGATATTCTATGAACAAATAATAAACAAATAAGATCGATATTCTGTGAACAGAATTGGTACAATAATATTTTCTGAAGAATATATGACAATGATGTTTCAGCTTAATAACATACGCAAAGCTAAAATAGAGTAATAAAGATCAATATTTTTGTATGTTGCAAAGTAATAACAATTTCAAGACGTAGATTGAAACATTCACTTATCCACCTTCAGAATATATTTTACCCATACAATGTTTTGGTCAAGATTCGAAAGTCATTTGAACTATTTGAATGTGAAAGTATAGATCGTGCAATGAATTGACTCACTCCGCTGTGCAGTTTGGTGACTGGAATCCATCTTTCTCCACTGCAGAGAAGTATATGGCGAAGAAGGCAGGTGGCGCCACCCAGAGAGAGGCGAAGGCGACGAAAGCCGCGACTCTGGAGAAGCCTTCACCTGGATACTGCAGCGGTCGCAGGATGCCCATCAGATGGTGGCAGGCGAGAGCCACCAGGTGCAGCTCCGTGGTGACGATGGCGCCCATGCGAAGCGCTTCCAAGGCCAGGGCGAAGCAGGGCTCCACGTTCATCATGAGGCCGCGACTCATCAAGCTGCGCAAAGGAAAATGATCACGTATCTCATCATTAATTGAACTCAAAAGTCCCTCGTACAGCTCCTTGTTTTAAAGCGTTTATCCATATCCTACACCAAGTACATATAACTGTTTGTATTGATGTCGTTCAAGTTTAAGAGCTTTTGTGCATTACAATGGATACCCAGTCGTTCCATTCAACTAATAGAGTGCACATTGAGTGCATGGAAACTTTCGTTTTTTTTTCAGGCGAATTCAGAGTATTGTTACACTATTCGTTGATCACCTAGAATAAGAGTGCCCGCACGATACAACATTGCAGGCGTCACAGCTGTGTGCGATGGGCCTGCGCGTAGGAGATGAGACAGATTTACCTCTCCTTGTTCTTTTGACGACAGTTTTACCCAACGACTCACCGTGCATTTATCCAGTACCAAGTGTCCATAGATATTATGTGGACACCTATGAATATTTATGATGGTCAGGTTTTCCGCTAAAGGAAATTTAATATCACCTTTGCTTGAAACGCATTTCAGTTGCAGACGCCATTTTGAAGGCTAGTTATAGCGCTGCCGTCCAATGTGAGTTGACAAGAAGCGAGTATATTTAAGGATGCCTGAAGCAAAATTCCATTTTCTAACCAAAATTAGTCGAGAAAGAAAATGCCATGCATTAATTATTGAACGACACTCGTATATTGCAGCCTCTGGGATTATCTTTGAAAATGTAGTGTAAACTGGAGAACATTATTCTTTTATTCTTGCGATGTTCATTGACTGGCAAGGATTATTTGTAAATTCCGGAATGTTTTGTTATTTATTTATTGATTTATTTATTCGTTGTATCAATACTTCTGTCGCGTAAATACATGCAGCGCCACTCGCGTAGCCATTTGAACATCGCGCCGGACACAAACTGGTGACTCAGCTCATTGCGGCTATATAAGCCCGATGCTCCAAGCATCGAGGCAGTCTTGCTGCCACTCCCGGGGTGGTCTTGTTGCCACTCCCGGGGCAGTTCGTTGCCACTCCCGGCCGACTTGTCGTCGCTCCTACCCATCACCTCTGAGTTCAGGACAGGCCTAGGACCGGTACTAACGAGCCTCATAGCTCCAGGTTCAATTCCTCTACAACTCCCGATCTCCTAATTCGTCACGAGCCGCCCGCCACCCCGCACCTGCGAAGCACGCCTGCTTAATCCTTCACAGGAACCGTACGGGAGAGTCACCAGCGCAAAGCACTGTCTCTACCGGAGCTCTGGGTCGCTGCCAAAGCCCGACTACGTAAGTGTATTTCGTGCTGTCGCCAGAAATGGACGAACCCCTATTGATTGCTCCCTCTCATCCTTCCATCAAGTAGACTAGGGGTTGATAAGTCCTGAGGGACTTAATATCGAACTACGTCGTAGGTGGGGTTTCAAAAGTGCCCACAAAACAGTCCCCCTCCCTTCCACACCACGCGACGAATGGCATCGGTGTGGTGTCGAAACTAAACCACCCTTCCTCACCACGCGACACTTCTTTTGCGTGATCTCAGCCGTCCAACATATGTCCGTTCAGCAAATCACTCAAGCATTAGGCTCCTCTGCAATCGAAAATCGGACATGAATTGATTCGATTACTTAGAAAGTAATTATACGAACTCGATTATGATATATAGGGTGCACATTTATTCATAGGTTATTAACTATCTATCGTTTAACTCTAGTTCATTTGATCAGTTGTTTGAGTTGAGAGAAGATATTTCATTGATAAGTTGTGAAAAAGCAACCCATCGTTCACGTGATGTAGAGTGAACTAGCTACTTACCTGTTGAAGAGATATCCTAGCCCCAAGCACAGACTACTGAGTGCGTCCGCAGCGGCGAGGCTGATGCTCAATCGCAGCGTCCGAGACAGAGGCCTTCGGATCCAACAGACGGCAGCTAACACGTGTACATTGACCAACAGAGCTCCTCCACAAGCCATCAGCAGCACAGGCGAAGCCCAGACGTAGTCCGAACGTGATTCATCTTGCCCCTGTGAACAAAACTCAAAAGTAAATCGTATATAATCGTTACAAAATATAATAAAGAATATTAATAATTTCCCTACCCCCTCCTCCTAGGTCTGGATGGAGAAATACTTCGTCGATGTTCATCTCTGTGGATGATATAATATCTTAACTATGATGATCTCATCTAATGACTATTGTCATGGAACTGTCAGGAGTAGAATTAATACTTTGTTCTACAAATATAACGACCAGTTTCTTAGAAATAACGGTGTACGTGTTAAATGTGTAAGCTGAGCGAAAAGTTCAAAGAAATTTAGAAATAGAAGTATATTGACATGAACAAGCGCTATATAATGGTCTCGTGTCCGAGTTGGATAGTTTTAGCATATTATTAATGATAGAAAATTCGTATTCAAAACTTAGAATTGTTTCTTCTCAGGTTTTCTAACTCAAGTTTATGGTTGTCTTTAGGAAGTTTGCGATGGAATTAATTAATACCTGAACATGAAAAAGTTTATTTTCAGTTTAAACATTCACACTGACGACAATAAGCTTTAATATATTGTATCTTATACGAAATAATGAACTCTAAAGTTTATGATTTAGCGCCTTTAATCTTGCGCAATGCTGTGGAGGGTCTGGACACGCATCCCTCTGAGTTAACTTAGTTGTTAACCTCGCACTGCGATCAAGATAAGGTATACGAATATTATAATTCCTCTAGAAATTTATTATAGAAATTTTAATGTTTGGAATATTGATCTAAAGTTACTGGGAAACAAAGCTTAATCATACATCTTGACTCCATCATGCTATAGAAGATTCTTTCGGTTTGGTTTTCAAATACAGACAGTACTATCACCCGAAAGCCTTGGTGTAGTGGTGGCGTTATGGCATTCAACCTATTTTTGAGCTGAAGAAAGAGAGAGAATTCGTTTACCTGCTTCGCCGAAGTGGCGAGGTTTACAGAGGTTTACAACCCGTACCTCCCCAATACAAATATTGTTTTGGTATCTTTAATTCCTCAGCAACCCAACATCTTTCCTTTCCAGTTCCTTCGCCCGAATTATGAAGTTAGGTGGAAGAACAGGTCTGAAGTCCAGAACCTCGTCACATCATAAAAATAAATAAATGAATAAATAAAATAAATCCAAAGGGTCACGAGGTCTGTCATTTATAATATTTTTCTATATTATTTCATCTCTTGGGTGAATCTAGGCAAAATGTAACTGCTGTAAAAGCTATTATTTTTAACATAAACAACAAGTTATTGAAAAGTAATGTTACATCCTTTTACCCTTGAACACTCGACCGAGAGAGGAGAGGCTGGTGACTGGGAGGTTGGAATCTGGGCAGCAGGTGATCTCCTCGATCCTAATGAGAGCGGTTCTTATATCATGCTTCTTATATCTACGCTTGCTCGTTATTGAATAAATAAATAAAAAATCTTGATTAATATCCCGTAGCAAATAGAATTCATGTTTTCTTACTAGAATACTATCCCGCTGAAACGTTGTGTGGATAAACATAGCGAGTGTCCGTAACAATGTTGAGATTGCCGTCCATCATTCACAGCGCCTTAGGTATTGTCCTCGCGATCAAATTATTTTTATAGAATCTCTTAATGATAAAGCATAATTATCTTTTGAAATGATTTTGATAAAATTGTTTGTCACTGTATATTTTAGAACAACATGAAGTGGTTGTGGAAATAAACATGTTACATGATAACAGTTCTATAAACTTATATCTCATTAACATGATCTGAAACGTTATTAGAGGTTGAGACGTGAAGTATTTACGAATGAAAAGTGATGAAAATAAGTAAGAAAAGCGATTCCGATAAGTGCAAACCATTGCATAACAATTGTTTTTTCTCACAGAAAATCGGAGCTTCAGGTCACACCGGGTACTATGATAAACAAGTAAGTAACCCAACCCTCCCCGTTGTCAATAGACTCCTTATCTTTATTACAGTAGTAGTGCTAGTTTAAAAGGATAAAATAATCTGCCGATTTTCAGAAATTCCCCCATAATCAAAAAATCTAATTCGAATATTAAATTTTATAACTACCGCGCGTTCAAGAGAGGTTTGCACAAGCGTTGCTGAACATTTGTATGAATTTTTGTTGTTGGACAAAGATTTAGTTTGTAATTCTGAAATCCAAAAATATGCAGTAAAATGCCAAAGATTCATGGAGTTTTGCATTACTTGCGAGGAGCTTGGTGTATATTATAACAAATTATTATTATTAATATTATTATTGTGTTTTTAGAGATTGCCAAGAGACCATTTAGGTCATTAGAACTCTCACAAATCTAAATATTAAGAAGATAGAAAACGGCAGATAACAGTGGATTAACACATGTTGTTAAAACACATTCAAAAAATTGATTATTTTAAATAAAAAAGAAGGAAAGGAAGACTAAAGGGAAAGAATAATATTACACCGGAATAACCGTCCCGAGAACTTGTGGAAGGAACTCCGAACCTTTTATGACATTCAGTTGTCTTTCTTTAACTGGGCAGTGGACACAGAATAGATTGTGAAAACATATATCCGATCAACGGCAAGGAAAATTCTTTATCAAGATATTTAGACCTGCCTTAGTCATCTCTCTCATTCACATGAACACGGAACAACTTGGGACAGTACCAGGATTAGTCAGTGACAGGACAGGGTAATGTCCTGAAACAACTTAAAACAAAGGATTTTTCGATGGGGATGCAACCTGTCGTCTCTGCGAAGAGTTCGAAGAAACTGCCCGTCATATTATCATATCTAGCGAGACCTTCGATTTCGCTTGTACCCAAGGTCCCTGTGCCCAAGATCCCTGGGTAACAGATCAGACCTTAAAAGGAAGGAGGGAGGTCGATTCCTTAAGAATCCCCGAACGGTTACTCGTCACACGTTGACACAAGGAGGAACGCTACCAAGAGCTTCCGACGGCCAGTCGTCCGACGTCGACAGGAAAATAGTCTAACACAATTGGTTTATCCTTTATCCCGGTCTCTGGATAAATATCATTACCCGGGTTTACGTTCAACACAAGTGGATTTTCACAAAAATCTCGACGCAGTCACGGCGTTGAAAGGCTCGCCTTTGTAATCGTGGGGGTGTGATGTGGACCGTTTGGTACTCACTCTCAAACTGGAGTACCTTGTGCACGATCCCAGAGAATCGACCTTTCAGGAGCGATAAGTGATAGGGTGATTCGAGAAGAATCCCCGAAAGTGACTTGTCCACGGTGAAAAAATACTGTATATTTTTACCCTCTTCTTTTTTTTTCAAAATTGAAAGAAACTTTTTTTCTAGAGGAAGTGTGAAAAACAAACAATTAGTTTTTTAAAAAATACGTTTTTATATTGAAAAATTTGAAGTAAATTACACAAAATGTTTCAATTTTTTACAATTAAAGTGATAACGTAAAACATGCTTCAAAATGTTCGAAGACTTGTTACAATCAAGCAGAAACATAATGTTTTATTCTAAAATATTTTTTGTTAAATATGATTTCATTATTTTTACATAAGATTTTGGATCCATAATTCCAATTTTCTAGATTCACCCCTCGTGCCAAACTTTATCAAAAACTTGGGCGACGTCTAAAAAACTATGGAACAAATATTTTTCTTTTCTAGTGCTATTTAAATAATGTTTACTATTCTATGGATCTGATCTATTGTTTAACGTTGGCCTCGAAACCCAAATTGATCATCCGAAATCAATTTATATTTATCTACGATAGGTATTAGTCTTTTAAGCCACAACTTCTCCAAAAGTTTTGATAGCACAGGCAACAACGAAAATGGTGTGTATGATGAGGTCTCGTGTGGGGTTTACCTGGTTTTAATACCGCAATTCTTTCTGATATTTTCCAAAATTGTGGTACATACTTTAATCTGAAAGAGGCATTTATTAGATGCGTAAGTTTCAATATTGCTGTCCTCGGAAATTGACTCAGGACTCTACCAGTTATCAGATCAAACCCTGGAGATTTATTTGGATTGATTTTGTTTTTAATTTCCATTTCCACTTCATTAGGTGTAACAAATTTTATTTCTTCATCGTCACAGTTGGTTTCTTCAAATAATTCACCTATTTAGACCTCAGTCTCGTTAGGTTGAAAAATACATTCAAGATGTTCGCTAAATATTTGAACTTTCTCTTCATTACTTCAGCCCACTTCCCAATTTTCTTTTCGAATCGGTGGAATTTGAATAATAGGCCTTTTAATTTGTCCGGATCCTTCCAAAAGCAATAGTCATTGCAACTTTCATTTGCCAAATGTTAGAATTAATCTCTCATTTAATCATATTTTAAACTTTTTATTTCTCTTCTTAGTCTTGGGATGAGGATATTTAGTAATGTCTTATAATATGGATGTCTGTTGCCATCTTTTTAATAATAATTCACGATTTATTATTACAATAAACATGACCCCAAGACAAAAACTATAGAACCTGTATAAACAATCCGCCTCTACCCGAAGGAAAACCGGAGCAAAACCCGGGCCAGGATGGGGTTAAAAAATTAATATACACAACCGTGCCAAAGTTGAAAACACACAAAACTAAATTAATATGACCCGTAAGACAACACAATCATGCAAGAAAATAGTTTTTGAAACTGTTATAAGTTATTTAAAAAGTACTACAGCAATGGCGTGATAAAGTACAAGACGAATTTAACTTTTATTAAAATCAATAAATTCTTTTACATTGTAGAAGCACTGGTGCAGGAGGTAGTTTTTAACCGCGGATTTGAAGAGATTCAATTTCATAATATTTTTTATATTCTTGGGCAGGGAATTATATAGAACGATTCCCGAATGATATGGTCCATTTTGGCAAAGAGTGGTTGACACTCTAGGGCGATGAATATTATTCCTAGTTCGAGTATTGTGTTCGTGAACGAGACTGTTTCGTATGAAGCAAGGATGGCACTTCAGTAATTTNTGTTAATATATTTAATTCCTTGAATAAAGGTTTACAAGAGTTTCGGGGGTGAGATTTACAAATTATCCGAACTATCCTCTTCTGAACTATGAAAGTTTCAATACTCTGACCGAAATTGCCCCAGATGGTAATGCCGTAACGTAAATGGGAGTAAACGTTTGCACAATATACGCAACGGGAAGTACGTGGACTAACTACGTTAACTAAGATTCGGAATGCGTAACACAAATTGCTTAATTGGGAATTAAGACAGTCAACGGGACAATTCCATTTGAGGTTGTCTTGAATATGGAGACCTAAGAACTTTGTATTCGTAACTGTTTTTAATTGTGTTCCGTTTAAAGAAAAAGAAACCTGGGGTAAAGATTTTGTATTACTATTGTGAAATGCTATAGGCACTGTTTCGTCAGTGTTTACAATGAGACGATTTGCATGGAACCAAGTCGAAAAGTTAAGCAAAACGTTTTGAGCGTTGGTGTGTTTACATAGTAAATTAGTGTCATCAGCAAAAAGAACCATTTTGCAATCTGATGTGGATGATGACATGTTGTTCACATACAATAAAAAGAGTATAGGACAGAGAATTGAACTTTGGTGTACTCCGAAAGTAAGTGACTTTGTTTCTGAAAGACAACGTTGAAGTATTTTATTTTTAGTATAGGATATTTCTACCTGTTGATATCTATCTTTTAAATAAGAAGTTAGCCATTGATGAGGAAATCCACGAATGCCTAAAGAATGCAATTTGGAAAGGAGAATTCCGTGATCGATGACATCAAATGCTTTGGATAAGTCAAGAAAAACACCTTGAGGATTTACTCCACGGTCAAGATATATGGCGACATCGTTTAAGAAAGAAAATATGGCGCTTTTATTGGAAAAGGATTTCCGAAAACCGTGTTGATCGTCAGAGAGAATGTTATTTTTTGATAAAAAATCTAGAAAACGCTTATAGAACTATTTTTCTAGGTTTTTTGAGAAAGTGGGTACTTGAGATATTGGTCGATGATTTTAAATATTAAGTTGTTTCCTTTCTTGTGTAAAGGCTTCGTTTTAGCTCTCTTAAATATGTTAGGAAACACCCCTTCCGATAATGAACTATTAAAAATATTTATGAGTGGATTTAATATAGCATGGGACGAAAATTTAACAATAAACTCAGGTATATCATCTACGCCTGTTGAAAATTTGTTTTTTAATGAGCTGATGATTCTCATGACTTCACTGGCATTAGTTTCGGAAGTGAACATAGAATTGGGTACGTGGGTGGATATAATTGGAGGGAATTGATTTGGATATATTGAATTCGTTATTTTACCAAGTTCTGCGAAGTAAGAATTAAACAAACTTGCGATGTCCTGAGGATTTGATACGATTTTGCCATCGTTTAGTAGAGAAATATTTTCTTCGCGGTTTTTAGAAGATGTGTAATTTTTAACAATATTCCACATGGCTTTCATTTGGTTGTTCGATTTTAGTACCTGCCTGTCGTTTTCCATAACTTTAGCTGCATAGACTACTTTTCGAAGAATAGTCTTATATTTACGAAAATAATCATGGAATTCGGGTGTTTGGTTATAGAGTTTTGAAAGATAATATAAACGGCGTTTGATTGTTCGAAAAAATTCTTCTCCTTTGGGTGATCCTTCTATTGTATTTCTTTGTGTTAATTAACTTACGTTTTATGGGGTAGCTAGAGTTGTAATGTTTTAGGAATATTGAGATAAATACACTGAATTTGTTTTCGGTGTTTTGGCAATTGTAAACATCTTTCCATGTTTCTTCACGCAAATAATTTATAAATATGGATTGATTTGTGACATTAAACTCTTATGTAAATTTGTAAAGGATTTTAAGTGGTTTTAGTTTATTATTAATAGTCAATACTTGAGCAAGGTGATCGTTGTATCCGGCGATAAATACTACAGGGAGATACGAGATTCCATTGTTGACGATAATTTGATATAGCAATGTTTGAGATGAACAGGAGAGGCGAGTGGGGTCGTTTTTCGTAGTAATAAGGTTGAAAGAATCAATAAGATTCTTGAATAGATTAATTGATGAGTGTGGAGCACAGATTAATTGAATAGATTAATTAGAATATTTATTAGAATAGAATAGAATAGAATAGATTAATTGATGAGTGATGGTGTGGAGAGTCGAATGTACTCAGGAAATCGATGTTGAAATCGCCACATATAACGATAGATTTAGTAGATTTATGCGTGATATGTTTTAAAACAATTTCGAAGTTCCGAAAAAATATGTCAAGATCTGATTGAGGAGGTCTATAAATACACAAAACAACAATACCGGTGTCGGTGAGATTAACTGCAGAATATTCGAACGCACTATCTACGCAGAAGTTCTTTTAGCCTGGCAGTGGAGAAGATAAAATATCATTACAAACGTAGATACACGTACCTCCGTGGGGATTTTTTCCTTTAAAATTTTGCCGACATCAGCTTGCTAATTAGTAATTATAAATAGCAGTATCGTTGATGTTGTTAGTTGAAAGCCAATGTTCTGTGAGGCATAGGATATCGAATGGATTTTCGTGTACCAGAATTTCAATGTCTGTCAATTTGTTTGAAAGGGATTGGACATTATGATGAAATATAATTATTTTTTTTTCGCAAAGAGTGTGTGATTCACGAGAGATGATTCGACAATAACGAATGCAATATTATGTTAGAGTGTAATGAATAACTACAAAAAGTATCAAGAAAACAAATGGTAAAATATTGGAATATTTACGGCGACGAAACTTGAGCAGTGCAACAATAGAGTACGTTTTATACATGTTAATAATGATGTAATAGTATACGCTTTAGAAAATGTAAATACACCAAAATAATTAATTTCAATGTACCGAGAAGTTAATTTTATGATTCCGTTTGTACTTACGTAAACTTTATCACACCTTTGAATGAAGCATTTGAATGAAAACAATATGAAATTATATTCGATCCTTTGGATTTGAAAACCTAAGAAAATATTTTAATGTTTTTTCACTTAACACTCACACAGAACAAAGAATTTTACACTACAAAGAAAGTTAGGGTTAAATACAAGTACTGAATCACAAAAACTCGAAAAAATAAAATGATTATAAAGATTAAACTGCGAAATAGAGAGAGCTCATTCACGTCCGCAGCTAATGCTAGGAGCAAGCTAGCCAATTTCTTATCTTACTTTTCTCTTATCTTACATTCTCTTTTATTACGTTTCTAATTTATTTTGGATAATTATTCCCTTTTAGTATCCTCTTGATTTCAGAAGTATTTTTCCAGACTGCATTTTGTATATCAATGGTAAATTTCTCTAATTGAAAATCTTATTTTTATGGATCTTTCAACATAACGTTTAAATTGTTTGTATCTTCAAGGCACCATCTAAAGTCATTCCAATCTTTATATGTGTTTACAAGTGCAGGGTTGTTTTCCCTCTGAATAATATTTTCAGTTAAAGTTAAAAGTATTGGAGAGTGATCTGAATTTAAAGATGTGCATTCGTTCCGACTGGAAGGAAGAAAGAAAAAGAAATTTGAAATGGCTCCCTAGGCTTTCGCAACCTAATCACTTCGGGGTCGAAACAAGCAAGAGTGGACCAAGAACTACCCGCCAAAAAAGAGTAAACAAGGAACGTGGTACAAGTAAGTGGAAATAATACCACGTTAAGCTGAGGAACCCGGGTTTCCCATGCCCGTCTCCAGTTGCGATCCTATGGGGAAGAACATTGGCATAACGTATAGAAGGAAAAATCCAGGAATTATAGGTTTGAGCTTTAGTACAAAAAGTAGTTGGATGGATATAATAGGTAAGGATGGTGGTCAGTTATTATTTTTAGTCGCCTCCTACGACAGAAGGAGGTACCATGGAGCTATTCTCCAGGTGGTCCCGACATTACATCGGAAGTTCAAAACACTGAAGTAATAAGAATATTAAACGCAATAAAATGTAAAGTTTAAAGTGTGCGAATGATACTCCCGCTCTGATTCTTCATGCTCTCAAGGCGCAGCCACGTCAAAGATGTAGCGCTTGTCATTTTTTGCAACAAGAATTGTCACTATTTAACTCCAAAGCTAGGGGGTGAATAGTGACACTGACCGAGATGTGAGGTAGGACATAGAAAGTGACGCTCCCTTCTGGGCACTGAGCCTTAGAGAGTTGTGATAACTAAAAATATTTTGTAGCGAGAACACGCGCGGGGTGGATCACACCCCACACAGTAAACAATGGCTCTTTGACGGGACAGTGTGTGTGAAAATACAGATTGAAGCTCAGTTTATTGAGTTGGAAATGGAGACGGAGAGGTACACTGAGTTAAACGGCTAACGGAACAAACTTTATTGTATAACAAACGAAAACCTTGGCTGTGGGGTGGATTCCACCCCAGTACGTGGGTTTGAGGACTAGCAGAGCAGTGTTATTAATCGTGGGAGAACAAGAGTGGACTACTTGGAGGGATCTGAAACAGGACCCGATATACTACTACGGATTTGTTACAGATAAATAGCAGGGTATAATTGAAAGAAACACCGGAAACCCCTTTATAATGAATCATACCCAGCTTCTTTAAACAGCATATACGAGCAGATCTTTACACAACACAGCCATAATCGAGCGGGATCTTATAAATGCTCAATAAAGTTAGAGCAAGGAAGAGCGAGTGGCACCCCATTCTTTTTTTACTCAGGAACGTAATCTTCTAGCTCTAAGGTTGGTGAGATGTTCATCCAATTTACAGAATCATAAAATTTGAGAACGTAGTACCCAAGGGTGAGGTTCAGGAAAGGTGATTGGTCTTCGTTTGAAAAGAACATAAAGAGTTTTCTCAGCAGAGAAAAGAAAGTCAGTCTTCTTCGATTATTAATCCAATTTGTTGAGGTCAAGTTTGATTTGTCACTTCGCAGGTTTTACGCTAATCAATGAGAAAGGGATAGCAAGGTCTTCAACAAAAAGAGAGCTGCAAACAGGATTCCTCACAGGGGATGTTATGGTATTTATGGCACCTGCAAAACTCAAAACTGTGGCGTGAGGGACACCTTTGTCTCGGAATATGAGATCAGAGGCATCTATTCAATTCTGAAATGGAAGGAACGCTTTTCTCAAAGAATTGCAAGTTCAGAGGGAGATGTCCTCTGGAACCCCAGGTGAAATATTGTTGTAAATTCCATGATGATGGTATATCAGATTGCCATTTTCTAGAGAAGTATATTGTCCGGTGTGGATTGAAACTTCCTGAAACCACACCAAGATTGTCTCACAAGGTTGTCTCTCATGATTACCATACGAGGTGTTGGATAATCATCCTCCCCAGAGTCTTAAAAAAGCAACTCGTTAGGGTGGTACTTTGTTAACTACTGCCGTCTTATTTAGATCGGGTTTCGGCAGGAGGATGAGCGTCGCTTCCTACCACAGATTGGTGAATACTCCCTCGGGTCAAGAACAATTGAAGATATCCAGAAGGTACTATTTAGCTTTTTAGTTAAGTTACCTAACGATCTGATAGTGAATCAAATCTGAACCAGGCGCTGTGTCGGCGGGTGTATCTAAAGCTAAGTCAAGTTACCAGTGAAAAAACCAAGTGTCGAAACAAAGTGTCGAAATGTTCCTAGTTGGTGTAACGAAAGTCCAAGGTTTCTGTCTTGGCACTTTCCTTTTTCCTCGCGAAATCGGGATCGCAGTTGGCTGTAAATGTAAGATCCGCAAAATAGTAATTCATTGCTGTTGTATTTTACCACCAGAACTGTTACTGGTGAGTACCTCTCTATTGTGATTATGTCCAGATATTGGGATTCGGAATTACCTTCCATATATCTTACGGTTAGACTCCCATTTCTCTGTGGAGGAAGTTGATCTTTTAATGGTACTTGGAAACTCATTTCAGATCGACGTCCTGGATTCTTTGATTGTTTTACGTGCTTGTGCTCCAGCAATCCGATATGCGACGAGGGTTTCTCAAGATGTACTACCCTTAAATTTCTGTAACCCTCTTCGTCTCGCACGAGTAGCAGAATGAACAGGGGACTCTTCTTCGCGGAAGCAGATGTGTTTGGAATCGATTCTTCAGTGACTCCTTAAAAGGTGGTCAACTCCCTCCCAGACACTTACAGATTTTGAAAAAACGGCCAGGGAACGGTATTGTATCCCGTTAGCCTATCTGAGAATCCATTTCTGACACTTGCATTCAGAAACACTCACAAGTCCGCAACTCTGCAAGAAAAAACAAATAGGGCGGTGGTCACTATCATGAAGATTTCCTTCAACCTCCCACTGAAAGCAATTAGCGGTTTTCTGTGTTGAAGTTGATGGTCTGTGTGTAACTGGAAGTACTGGATATTTTACGTTGTTAACTATAAACTCTTTCCACCTTTACACTAGCAAGTACACGACGATGTCATAGGCATGTCAATGATATCTGATTTGATATAGTCTTATTCTGTGCAGGAGTCTTTGCATCGTCAGTGTAGCCAGTGGAACAAACAGCGTGTGACCTTGTACTTCTCGTTTCTCGTATTAGATCTTATTTATGACTTTTTCACCTGTATTTTCTTTTCCTCGATATAGTTGACGCACTTCCTGCTTCTGGGTGACTATCTGTGCATTTAATGCATAAATCGGGCCTCGTGCACGTAACACAGAGTTTGTGTGGTGCATTTCTGCACCTTCCACAGGTTGCATGACCCTTGCACGGTGTCGTTGTGTTGCTAAATCTCTGGCTCTGAAAACAGCACAGAATATTTGGAATGTAGACCAGCGCTGACAGTTTTATTCAAATTGCATATGTTTTGACAGCGCAGGACAGTCAAATGTCACGATTAAGAAGACAGACTTGTCCACAACACCACCAACTTTCCCCATGATCTAACTGACCTCAACAACATGACCAGTCTCCCATTCCTTCACACGTTCTTCGGTGGGCATGTCTATGACGTCCTAACAAGTGATTACTCTCTTGCTTCAATGAATTGGTAACGAAAAAGAATTTTTTGAAGTGCAAACACGTACATTTGAAACTTCTCGGGAAAGTTTGTCATTTTGCCTAGAGAGTAGTTTGCAAGTTTACAAAAGACAAATGATGGGTGGTGTTTAACAATGTGTCTCATTAATGTCCTACAAATCACCACACAAAAGTACAAAGAAACCCACACTTTAAAATTTTATTATAACCAGCTGAATGTATGTTAATAATTCACAAAATTGTTAATTAATGAAAAATATCAAGGGAGTTTGAATTAAATTTTTTTAAAGCAATATGTGAAGTAATGGCACATGTTCAGCTACTTGTTTTTCTCTCAACTCATGTTCATTTCTTTTATATGAGTAAAGAATCGAGGAATATTATTTACTGAGGTTAACGCAATTGAAACGCAAATTTATTAATATTATTTTCTGTGTTTCCAATTATATATTCAGGATGCAATTCTTGGTAAGTCCCCGGGAAGAATATATTTCCTTGATTTGTACTTTTAACTTGGATTTCAATGTATAGATACGAGGAATAAAATTATTAAAATTTAGAAACAGACAGAAAGATCTTATTCCGACTAACACAACTCATAGAACCACTTGAAAATGCACTACAATTTATAAAATCACCAACACAAAGAAATATTTTCTATGACTTCACAATAAACGTTTAATGTCAACTACAAAATAAATGGATGTGTAAACAATCAATATAATTACTAACTCATAGGTACTCTATTTCTTAAAGAAATCTGCTGTTCGTAAATAATGCAAATTTTCTTACCTTAAATGTACTGTTTTCATTGAGATCAGAAGCATTCATGACTAGCCTCATGTTATCAGCATCATAAAACCACTGACCAGGAGACGCCGTGGTAGCACGGTACATCGTAGAACTTGAAAATACGTTTTGTTCAGCCCTGGAATCAGAATAATCATGCAATTAGGACAATTCATAATTTTAATGTGATAGACCAAGTATCCTCGTACTTGAGTGTAATATACGTATGAACATTACTGAAATTTAAGGGATGATATACCCGAGTTCATTGTTAAATTTTCATCCCGTTATATTACATCCTCTCATAAATATATTTAATAGTTCTTTATCTGAATGGTGTTTCCTAACATATTTAAGAGAGATAAAGAGAAACCTTTGCTCAAGAAAGCAAACAAATTCAACGCTGGAAATTATCTCTACGGCCCACTTTTTCAAAAATTCGTCAAAAAATGTTTTACAAGCGTCTCCTAGATTTTTTTAATAAAAAATACCCATTCTCATTGACGATAAAGGATTTTTTCTGTTCCAGTGCCGTATCCCCTTTCTTAAATACCATATCTTTTGACTATGGAGAAAATCCTCGGTGTGTCTTTCTTGATTTATCAAAACCATTTCATATCACCGATCACGAAATTATCCTTTTAGAATTATATTTTTGTGGCATTCGTGGACTTGTACATCAATGAATAACTTTGTTTTTGAAAGATAGTCATCAAAAGGTCGAAATATCATATGCTAAAAATTAAGTACTGCAGCATTACCTTTGAAAAACAACACCACTTAATTGCGGAGTTCCCCGTGGTTCAATTATTGACACTTTAATCACTTTTTTGTAAGTGAACACGTCATCCTCCACGCCAGATTGCAAAATGATTTTTTTTTACGATGCCACTAATTTACTATGTAAACACGTCAACGTTAAAAATGTTTTGTCTCACCTCTCTGTCTTTATTTCAGGCAAATCGTTTCATTGTAAACACTGACAAAACAGTGTCAATATCATTTCACATAGTCGTTAAACGGAACTCAATTATCTCTTTCGTTAAACGGAACTCAATTAAAACAGTTACGGAAACAAAATTCGTAAAACTCCATATTCACGACAATTTCAAATGTAATTCATAATCTAAATTTCAAATTAAGCAAATTGTGTTATGCATTCCAAATCTTAGTTAATGTATTTAGTCCACATATTTTCTGTTGCATATATTTTTCAAACGTTTAATACCATTTACGATATGGCATTACCTTCTGGGGCAATCCCGGTCAAAGTATTCAAATTTTCAGAATTCAAAAGAGGATTGTTCGGATAATTTGTAAATCACATCCCCGAAACTGTTGTAAATCGTTATTTAACGAATTAAATTTTGTAACACTTTCCTACATTTATATGTATGAAATGGTTGTGTTTGTAGAAACCGAATGACTAAATTACCACCCTTACTTTATACGAAAATGTCTTGTTAACGAACACAATAGGTATAAAATTCATCGTCAACGCAATACTCGCAATAGGTATAATATTCATTTTCCTAGAGAGTCAACTACTCTATGGAAAAAAGGACTATACCATTTTAGAACCGTTCTATATAATTCCCTATCCAAAGACATAAAAGATAATTGAATCTGTTCACATCCGCGGTTAAAAGTTAGCTACTGCATCATTGCTTCTACAATATAAAAGAACTAGCAGATTATCCAGCGTTGCCCGTGATTTTTCTTAGGCCAATCTTCCTTTACTCGGGAAAAAATTAAATCTATCTACATGTCAAAATAATTTACTTACTGGTTTCTTAAAGTACAGGACCGTAATTTTACAAATTAATACATTTTTAAAACCACCCCTGAGCAAGAAACATTAAGTTGGCTGTGGGAGAAACGAATCAATCGAAATGTCACCAACTAACCTAGCTTCATACTTAGTTAGGGGTTTTTAACCCCTATATATGCTGATCTTGTCTTCGTGTCACTGTTTACCAGAAATGTCGCGAAATCTATGAATTAACTCTGTCTTTTTCGATTAAATATTTTTGCATGACCTTCCCTTCCCACTCCATCCATGGGGTTTCTAGTGTTATTCTCCCTAACACCATTTATTTATTTATTTATTGATACCACAAAAGTACAGAAAAAATTACAACAGTTATTTTGTCGTGTCTCAATCAAATGACATTCCACAACGTTATTCATTACATCTATCATTCATTTAATAAAATTCACTTGCGGTGTCCGCTTCTCGTTTAAGATCTTACATTACAATAACTTAGTTATTTTTTTATTTATTCCTTCCTTCATTTCCCATATTGCATTCTCATATTTATTGAAAACTGTATATTTTCCTCTGCTCTCTATGAATTTACTTCAATTTGTCGGTTCCACTACATCAATCGTCCGCATCACTCGCAAAAAGTCTGCCTTTTCTGCTCCGTACAAATCACCACTCCATAGTACATGGTCCACCGTCTCCTCTTCTCTTCCACATAAACATATTCCATCACTCTGCATTCCAAACCTCTGTAGATAAGAATTTATATTCCCATGCCCCGTCAATATTTGTATAAGTCGAGTTCGTGGATTAAACCATTTTCTACTCTTTGTCTCGAAAGCTACATCACTAATAAATTTACATGTAAGTCTTCCTTTCGTTGACCTTGACCATTTTATCTGCCAAGACTCGAGTAATAATTTTGTTATTCTTTGTATCCACCCTTTTGTATCACTTGTAATTTTCTCGCACTCCAAGATTACTTCCTTACTTTTCCTCATTATTGTTCGGAGGACCCATTTTTGCAGGTATTTGTCAATTGGTAAAATATCTAAAATAACATTAAGTGTATCAGTCGAAAGCGTTGAATCATAATCGTAATGTACTCAATCTCTGTAGATGTATTAATCTCTGAATCAATTTGATGTTATTTATTGCTTTTATCCAGACCGTTATACCATATGTAATTATAGGTACCATAACACTTGAATACAACTGAAAGAGTTGCTTCCTATTTATATTATATTTTGAAATACCTTCTTTCTCTACCTGATCGGGGAAATAAAATATCCGGATTAGACCAGACTTCATAGCTAGTAGACTACGAAGCAGTTATCTTGGAAAGTGTCACAACTACACTTATGTGTGTGACAGACCCCATAACTTATCCTTTTCATTTACATTGCAACCACCTTTAATTGCTTCCATTTGTTTCTTTCTTTTTCACCCTCCTCCATTACTTTATTCCCCTTAACTCTGGGCGGGGGAAGCGTATAAGTCAAAAGAGGTTACTTTCCTAAGGGGGACAACCCTAAAAGAAAAACACTCAGTTTTAGGTCTAAAAGACACCACCCATTCAAATAGAGACGAAAAATAGTAAACATGGAGAAATTGGCCGCTGCCTGCGAAGCGTCAGGGAGCACTTGGAGCTGGTGCTAAGTGCGGCAAGATGTAAACCACCAGTATAGGACATACGAGGTGACCAGTGAAAGCAAATCTTGGAACAACGGAGCACAAATGTAACTAATGGGAGTTAGTCCACCCTAACCAATGAAGACTAGGGGCCCTAATATTACTTGAAGTTGAGTGCGAACCTTCGAAGAGAAAAGACGTTTGTAAGAGTGCTTCGCAGTAAGCCGGTTACCTTCTGGTATCAGTGTCTCAGCCCGTCGACAGCTCACTTTCCCCCGCGTGTACCTGACCCTGCGACGGTGCGTGTTGCGTGAAACGGTGGTACACAGAGAAGAAAAAAGGAAAAAAAGAAGAGACAAGAAAACTTGCAGCATGGTGTCGACGGAGCAGTAGCGTGCGGCCATCGGTTGTTGGGTATGAGGTCGTCGCTCGAAGGGCGGACGATGACCATGCGTAGGCGCTTGCCTTGGGCAGTATTTAAGTTTAAGTATTATTTGCATGCTCTTAGTTGTAGGTGGCGTCGAGCTGAACCCCGGGCCTGGATCGAGCGACGTTTACCGGCCGAGGAGGGTTTACCGGCCGTAGTGAGGGATTTCTTGGCCGGGCAAACCAAAATCCTCTCAGATAACAATTGGTATCGAGAGAGGGTGGAGGTACTGGAGTGCCGGGTTGTTGCTTTGGAGGTAAAAAACCAATTTTTACTACCAACTACTACCTGAAGAACCAGTCTCGGAGAAATAATATTTTGATCTTCGGCATGCCGGACCGACAGGGCGAGTCGTGGCACAACTCCGAGAGCCATGTACGGTGTCTTGCACAACAACTGGGGGTGCAGCTTGATGATCGGGACATCGAGAGGGCGCATCATGTAGGTCGCATCGAGTAGGCAGAAGATCTATTGTTGTAAACCTGGCTTCTTACAAGAAGCAGGAGGAAATGTTGAAGGCGGCAGTTAAGTTTCCGCGTGGCTCTCCTTTGCGAGTGGCAGAGGATTTCTCTGCGGCTGTGCGCCATACGCGCTCTAAACTTGGTCCGTATTTGCAGGACGCGCGGGAGGAAGGCTTCAGATCCAGCATCCGCTTTGACAAACTTGTGGTGGAAGGGTGATACTATTCGCTCGCGGAACTAGAAGCCTTCCCGAAGGGGCAGCGTCCAGAACGCGTGACCAGCCCGAGGGCTTCATCGTCGGTGGCGACGCAGTCACCACCTCTTCCACCGCCCCCGGCTGCGACCCTGCGTTGCCAACGCAGTTCTCGCCACTCCACCACCACCGCTGCCGACGGCTGCGTCCTTGTCGCCTCACCAGCGGCAGCTCTTTGTTTATATATATATAAACAAAGTCGTCGCATCCCTCAGCACTGGTTCAACCTTTGTTCTCGTTGCAAGAATCACCACCACCATCGCCGATAGCGACGGAGCAACGCTGTTCTGGAAACGGGAACGAGCGCCCTCGCCCCTCTTCCTCGTTGCCAGTGCGCCAGCGCCAACAACCCCCTCCCACAGGGACCAGAGTCACCCGACTACAGGCAGCACAGTGGACGCCCAAAGCGGTGACTAATCACTCCGGAGAAAAACCCAAAACAGGTAAAGCGCAGAAGCGGCAGTAGGACTTATTGCATGCAACTCTGACGAGAGGGTGCTGGAATGTGGAAGGTCTGAGGAAGAAACTTTGCCAATGTTTTCTGAGTTTCCTTGAGAAATTTGACTTTTTGGGCTTGGTCGAGACTTGATCAAAGCAGGAAGATGAAAATATTATCCAGAAGTAGTAACGAAATAGACATAATATTTACAACCGATAAAGTGTCTGAACTAGATGTGTGTATTACATCACATGAAATATCTTCTGCCATTCGCGATTTAAAAAACAATAAAGCGCCTGGAGTAGATGGTGTTTTTTCCCGAATTTATTAAGGAACTAACCAATGATATTGTGCCATTTTTAACTGACTTCCTTAACTACATCTACGATGAAGGTGCTTCTCCCGACTCATGGACTACAACCCTGTATTACAACACACACACACACACACACATATATATATATATATATATATATATATATATATATATATATATATATATATAAATATATATATATAAACAAAGGAAATATAACCGATCCAAATAGTTATAGGGGAATCTCACTACTTAATGTATTCGACAAATTTATTGCAAAATTCTGTACTGGAGATTACAACTCTGGGTCGAGAAAGAAAATAAACTCTCGACATTACAGGCTGGTTTTAGAAGCGACAACAGCACAATAGATAATCTATTTATACACGTTAGCCGAGAGAGAAACTTGAAAGAAACGCGGAAAACTTTAAAGCTTGTTCGTAGATTTTGAGAAAGTTTTCGACACTGTGAACAGAGACATCCTTTGGTGTACATTAGCGGACAAAGGAGTGTCAAAAAAATTCCTACGTACTTTGCAAGCTTTATATTGCTCTGACAATGCATGCGTTAAAACAAATAATACTACACTAACTCCAACTTTTCAAGTAACTCAGGGAGTGAATCAGGGATGTGTTCTCTCTTCGTTGTTATTTATATTATTTATTAACGACATAATAGAAAACTTATGTGAGGTATCCACAGATGCCCAAACAATAGGTGCTCCTCCTGAACAGAAACAGATACCGGGGTTGCTATTTGCGGACGATCTTGTTCTATTCTCCACAACACCGTCGGGACTTCAGATAGGTGTAGATACGTTGGAGCTGTTCTGTGATAAAATGTCTCTACATATAATCATACATAAAACTAAAATCATGGTATTAAGAAACGGATGGATATTTAGTAAAAATGAAATTTGGAATTACAAACGTCAACCTCTCGAGAAAGTTAAAAATTACACTTATCTAGGTGTCAAAATAAGCATGAACGTAACCTGGTCAAGATATATACAAAAATCAAAACAAAAAGGCATGTATGTTCTAAATGAAATCCAAAGAAGTAATGGTACCATCCCTGACAGCGATCCTAGGATTGTAGTAACAATGTACACGTCATTATTCGTACCTGCAGTAGCGTATGGTGCTGAAATATGGGGTGTTGGGGAATGCGCATCACTTAATTCGCTTCAAAATAAATTCTCGAAAAATACTCTTGGCGTACCTCCGAGTACAGTTAACTGTGGTACTCTTTGGGAATTCGGAATTTCACCGTTAGAAGTAAAAATGAAGATGAGGGTCATTTAATATTGGGTTTTAATAAGAAATGGGGAAAGGAACAACAATATATAAGATTGCTACGAGTTAACGTGTAACGATGGATGGGCTCCAAAAATTACAATTACAATCTAAACTGCCGGTCTAGGACATTTGTGTCAGAAAGCTCCGGCGATATCTAATTATGAATTAATTATTCAGAGACTTGAAAACATAGAGAAACGAAACATAACGGCTGAGAGACAGGAAAAGTGGTCAGTAATCGTGGAGAATATTGTGGCAGGAGACTTGGGGCGAAAACCGTACATTGACAAATTAAACAAGTTAGCAAGAGCTTGGTTTCGACTTGGGGGATGGAAATTAAGGAAATTGAGGGTGGATCGAGATTCGCAGNAAAAATACTGGTTTCACATTCTGCTAAATTGCGTTAACACTGAAATAAGTCGAAAAAAGTGGCTTCTTGAGGGGGGATGCAATTATAAACCAAGAAATTACACTCTAGCTTTTGAAATAATGCGAGATAATGGAATTTCTGTTACTTTACTCCTTTGCTAGTTTCTGAGTATGGTTCGAAAAAAGAGAGAGGCGGAACTGATGAAGGAGATAGACAAGAATGAACACACTTAATTTAAATCTGTTTAAATTATAATATTTAAATATTATTATTGTTATTATTATTAGTGATAGTAGTAGTAGTAATATTATTATTCTATTTTAGTCTTTTTGAAAAATGTGTACGTGTACGAATATGGGTCAATGTACATGTACGTATATATAGGTAAATATGTAAACAAGATTTATTTGGGTATGTTGGTATGTTTGCATATCTTATTTGCCCTGCAGATAAGTATGTATTCTTTCTATGAATTTATTTGATTTTGCCGCCGAATTTTTTTTGTTCTGTTACAGGTTTCCAGTTACCAACCAGATTCTTCTTTTTTTGTTTAGCACGCTTGCCCTAACCGTTGGCTTTCCGTGGTTCCCAACGGTGCTCAATGAACGAAACAGTCATTTAAGATGTATAACCATAGCTGAGATTAAAAATTAAAATTAATATTTAAAATAGCTATGAAAGTAAAAAAAATCTTATTATAACACTTATTAATTTCTTTTTCTGATATGATTTACCTACCAAATAATCGAAATATTTTAATACCTCTATTTTTATTTACTGTTTCAGTTCTTTGAGAGTGAACACTAGGGTATAATATTGTCCACGGTACAATTTAGGCTCACGGGCCCTAAATCCCTCCAAAAAATATTGTATATTTTTTGTTAAAATAAAACAATTTTGAATTTGAACATTACTTCCAACAAAATCCGCTTCAAATGAAATCATTCTGACATTTGTGATGTATATGTGCGTTCTGATAAGAACACCTTATGAATATTTGTGACATATAGATACATTGTCAGCAAACCAGCTGTCACTATCATGCAACAATATCAAATCCAAAATAAAATCTATCTTGAATTCTTAAAAAAACATATCGTTAATAATTCGTGAACTTAAATGGTGAAACCTACTCCAACTAATACTCAAACTCAAAAAGTTGAATCTGACATTTTAAAAGAATGTAACATGAAAATCATAAAAGAATTACAAGAAATCTTATATTTCGAACATCAGTCAAGAATAAAAAAGGATCTGAAGAGAAACATTGCCTTCCATTGTGGAACAGATCCAAACAAAAGAAAACCATTGCCCAAGTTATTCTCTAACAAGATTGCATTTATACTTCTTGACATAATTAATGATATTCTTAAATCAATAACGAACAATCAGATGCAATTTTACAAGTCTATAGGGGATACATTTCCTAAATAGTCCAGCAGCTTCAACGGCCATTGAAGACTACAGGAGTGAACAATGGACCTGCCCCATTAATTATAATCTTGAAGCAGACTGAACAGAAAAATAATCTCGTAAATGTTTATCAACTATGCCTAACCCCACCGTAACCTCCTGTGTTATCAAAATGGTAATGAAGATATTGAGTAACTGGAAAACTAATGATCCGGATAACATTGAAGATTTCTTGTGGAAGTATTAAATTACACTTCATATCCCACTTCGAAACTTAATTAATTATATGTTTAATGACCCCTCAGGTATCCACTCATTCATTTCAGCCTTTTTCACTTACCTGAAACCAAAGAACAAAGAAACTGGAGGTACAAAATACTACAGACCTATCACATGTTGAAATACATTGTACAAAATTATATCGTCTATATTGTAATACAAGATATAGTAACATATTACTTCTGAAATAGTCATTCTGGACGAGGTACAAAAAGGGTGCCGCAAAGGAGCCAGAGGATGCAATGAACAGTTGGTTATAGATGTCGCAGTGGGAGGACAATTGAAGAAAAAGAAAAGAAATTCAACACTGGACAGTTACCAAAAAGCATATGCTTCTGTGCCTCATAGCTGGTTCCTCAAGGTTCTGGAAATATATGACACACATGAGAGCGTCATTAAATTATTGAAGTGCCGAATGAGATCATGGTGCACAGAGCTTGTGTAATCAGATGGAAATGAAGCATTAGGATCTAAACCTATTCATATCTGGCGAGGCATTTTTCAGGGAGACATATCAAATCCTTTGGGGTTTTGTCTAACCATAAACTATTTACCCAACTTGTTACGTGATACAGGCCTTGGTTTCAAACTTATGATCAAAAGGAAAAGTTTGCACAGTTTAAGTCATACTCGATGAACATGGACGATCTGAAAATGTACACAAGTTATGATACGGAATTAATCAGTCTTGTGAATATCATAGCCATGTTCAGTAGAGACATTCAAATGAAAATCGGAACAAGAAATATACAGGCTTCATTCCATAGACATCATTTCGATAGTAACCAAAGGTAATGGTTTAGTTGACAAGAATCTAAAAAAGTACCTAAAACACGACTTTATTCAACAGAATTAATCCCTAAATCGCCACAATCGGTCATTTTGAAGATAAGTGGAAAAATAATCTGAGTTGTACTTCAAAGATTAGCACGAAAGAAGGTATGCCAAAATGGCCTTGAACTCACTATGTACCGGATGTCTATAATAAGAAAATGTATCATAAAAATAATAAAGTGAAAATGATAAGGTGGCTCTCGCTTTCAACCATATCAATTAGGTGCCCTGCGCTACTTTGAAGGAAACGTATTTCAGTGAATAATCATGAAAGGATTTGATGACATTAAATATTTTAATAATAGTTACACCTAGTTGTAGGGTTTTAAGTATCGACCTCGACCAAGTACTTTTGAAAAAGTATCGACGAATTACTTTTGGAAAAGAGAAGCTAACACTAATAATGTTATTAATGAGAATTAAATCACATAAATATTCTATACACATATTGTTCCAACAATTCGATAATTCGATTTATACTGAATTCCTTTTTATTTTTTTGGTTGGTGTATATAAGTACAACCGTGAAGATAGTGTAGGAAGAAGAAGGAGGTAGTGGACGGAAAGCTCGGTTTTGAGTAGCGAGTTGCTAAATGAACGTGGAAGAACCAAGTAATTAGTGGCACACTGAGTGATGCAATGGGAGACATTCCTGTATGAGGGACAGAGGTGGACGATGTAATGAGTCTACTGCGCGAAACATCGCGTGAGGGGAGGTGAGTCAACCGCCGGGCTCCATTGATAACGTGTGCGCGAAGTTCTGCGTCAAGGTTGGCGAGGCTGAGCCGTGCAGGTGCGTGCAGGAGTGCACAGTCTAGGGCGAAGGCTACCCCACGGAAATCGAAAACTGAAGGAAACTGTTGACGTTTTAATTACACTTAGTATTATGAATTATTTTTAGGAGTTTATTGGTTTGCTATTCATTTTAATGGTATTTCATGTAATTAGTACTACGTTTTTTTAATGGAAAGATTAATTATTGAATGCATAGCATAAAGTTGATGTACATTTTTTATTTTGCGGTATTTTCTTTTGATTGTAAATTTAAAGAGAACAAAAAGTAAAAAGGGTCACAATATAGAGAAGAAAATATAAAAAATCTGCGACCTACAAACATTTTCCATTTGCAATTGTAGAGTGGCAGAAATATTGTAAAATATAGTTTTATTTTAATCTTAAAATTTTCTTCGGGACATATATAGATGTAGCAGATAAAAAGTATTCGATACCAAAATTATTGGTTTCGGAACAAATATATTGATTCATGTAAATATTTACACATCTTCAGGGATATTTAAATAAATCATTTAAAAGTATAGAAAGTAACAATTGTGGCGCACACTTGCCCAACCGATGTTTTAACCGCAGAATTTATGCACTGAGTAGACTGAGAGGGTGCTTATACCTGTTGATTCATAGGAAATCGGAAAGCGTTTGAACTTGGGGGACACCGCTGAAATAATAATTTATACACTTGTCGATTTAGATAAGGGCACGTCAGCATTTTACGGAGCCGCAAAGATTTGCTCTGGCTTGCAATCCAAAGTGCGACCCTTACTCGCAGAAATAAGGCCTGACGTCACACAGTGCGATGAATTCCGTGAATCCGTTATCGAAACAATGATGGGATTTAGTCATTTTGTAACATTAGTTTTATTGGAGTGAACAAAATTAAATAATATTTTTCTAAGAAAAAACAAATTAAATTCCATTATAAATTATAAAGAAAAATAATATAATTAAATGATTTAAATCATAAATTTGAAAGAATTTCTTACAACTGGTATAATAAGGGAAAAATATATTTGATATTACAGTAAGAGAGTCAAACATATTTAGAAAATTATTAAAAATATAAGGTGATAAGTAGTATACAATATGTTTCAACAACATTTTCTGTACTTCTTCGGTTTTTCTCTTAGTTGGTCTTGAATGTTTGTTGCATGTGATTAAGTGCTATTTAGTCTCAGAAGATATTTTAAAATATAATCGGATATGAAATCGAAATGAGAAAAAATCGAAAACATTCTCTTTTTCATCAGCAATAACTTAAGTTTATACTTTTGTGATATAAAAATGTGGATTTTTTTTTCTACATCCTGCACAACATGGTTTTAGATCCGGGTACTCATGTGAAAGCCAATTTGTTCCGTTTTCCAGAACTTACCTGAATCACAGTGCAATATAAACGAATTGTGGAAATGGACTGAGGTAAATAAACCCTCTAAAATGTAGATCTTTAGGTTTTCCTAGATAAAAAATAAAACCTGCTTTGAACTATAAATTAAATTACATAGGTCTGCAAATATATTTCCCCAGCTGCTTGGGATATTTTTGCTGAATTATTGTTTTAAAGTTCGCATATTCTAAAAATGATTTCATAACATCCCATCACGTATAGATGTTTTCCAAAATAAAACCTAATTTTTGATAAAAACACTTATTACAATGAACTAAACATTGTATTTATAAACAATATAACAACATATCTTTAATTAATGTGTATGCCCCCACCAATGAAGAAGACAAAGAATTGTTTTATGACCAACTTCAAAACGCAGTTGATATGATATCTAAAAGTGATACATTAATAATTCTAGGAGATCTTAATGCGCTTCTAGGTGAGGAGGAATATTTCTGCAGTGTTACTGGCAAGCACACTATGCATAACAAAAACGAAAATGATGAATTATTATGTGTATTCGCTGCAGTTAATTATTTAATAATAATAATGAGTACTCAGTTCCAACACAAGGAACAAGATGTTACAAGCAAGAACCAGGAACGGTTATGAAAAATATCAAATACAAAGAATGAAAGCCAACAAAATGTGTCAAAAGAAGAAGAAAATTGGACAAATGGTAAAGTAAGAGCTTTAGAAACAAACTGTAAACGTCAAGAGTCAAGAAAATTCTTTAAGGAGGTGGGTGGACTGAAGGTGAACCAAAATCCTCCTGGTCTATGTAAAGAATCGACAGGGACCACACTGGCGTAGGATGAACAAATATTACAGAGATGGAGAGACTTCTTTAAGGAGATATTTAACCCTCCTGATAAAATTAAAGAAAAGATTGTCGAAGACGATCAGACAAGACACGAGAGTGATGTCGAAGAAGCAACATTTAATGAAGTTTGTTAGATTATTAATCATTTAAAGCAAAACATAGCAGCTGGCTCAGACAATATTACCTCAAAGCTAATAAAGTTTGGTGGAAGGAACCTTAAAAAGGAATTACACCAACTAATTCTTAAAATATGGAGGACTCACGAACTCCCACTACAATGAAATTACTATTATATTCCTTGTATTTAAAAAGGGTAACAGATATGAATATGAGAACTAAAGACCCATAACACTTCTAAACATAGCTTATAAAATCTTCGCCATTATACTGATTAATAGGCTAACTGTACTAGTGAAAAATGAATTAAGCGACACTTAGACCGGATTTCACCAGAATAGATCCACTATTGGTAACATATTCCTGACCAGACAGATATATGAGAAATGTCACGAATATGACATTGAGTTGCGTAACATGTTCGTTGACTAAGCACAAGCTTTTGATTCTGTGCTCAGAGATAAAATCATGCAATCATGCATTGTTGACTACGAGATCCCTGGAAAACTAAGAAACTTAATAAAGCTCAAAGTACTACCAAAGCTAGAATTAGAATAAATAATCAGTTAAGTGATGAATTCAGTGTTGTTTGGGGTCAAGCAAGGGGACCCTCTACCTGCGACTTTGTTTTGTGTAGTAACGGACGTAATCCTGGCCCAGTTAGATCTCAGGGGTAACATTTCCACTCGATTAAAACAATGTATGACTTATGCTGATGATTTATTGATAATCGCGAAAACAAGAAAGAACATTATAAAAGGTCTTCTTTGAACTCAAGGTAAACTCCTTACAATATGGACTATCCATCAACACGCATAAAACAATATATGAGGTGTAAGACAGGGGATCGGAAACTTACAGATATGGTGTATCAAGAAATAAACTCATGTATGGTAATTGATGTGGTGTATCAAGAAATAAACTCATACAAATACCTTGGCTCTGTTATAATCGGAGATAATTCAATTGAAGAAGAAATTAAAGAAAGAATAGTAGCTGAAAATAGGGCATTATTTTTTCATAAAGCATTGTTTAAAAATAAACTTCTCTCTAAAAGTGTTAAATTAAAACTATATACAGCGGTAATAAGACCAGTAGTTACATACGCAGCCGAAACATTGACTCTCAAAGCAAATGACATCCAAAAGCAAATGATATTTGAGAGGAAGATTTTGCGAAGAATATAAGACCAAATAAAATTAGATGGCATCTGGAGAATAAGAAGTAATAGAGAAATAGATGAAATAATGAAATGTAGAAACATAATAAATTTTATAAAGGCACTGAGACTTAGCTGGATTAAGCATCTACACAAGATGGACAATGATAGAGCAGTGAAGAAAATCTTCAACTGGTTTCCCTTATCCACCAAAAAGAGAGGAAGACCAAAACACAGGTGGAGAGGTAATATGCTGAAAGATATCAGGAACATGAAAATCAAGAAATCAAGAACCACTAAAATAATGGAAAGAAAGGAATGGAAAGCTGTGATAGAGGAGATCAAACGTTCTACAAAGGAATGTTGTACTGCATTAGAAGAAGAAGAAGGAGAAGAGGAAGAAACATATTTTCCTACAACTAATCAAAAAATAGTTCCTGATAATTATTCACAAATTTAGGTATACTCTTTTTTCTTGTGAAACTGTTTCTTCTTCTCTTTGACGATTCACCCGAACTCGTTTCCGATTTTCTTCTCTAGTTTCTCTATTGAGCATCCAACAGTAGTCAGCTAACATATTGACATCCCATCTTCCTTGGTAACGTCTCTTGATTTCACGGACATCCTGGTGAAATCTTTCACTCTAGGTTTCCAAGTTTTCAGAAAAATAGACTATGAGAGTTTAAGAAATGAACTTTTAAGCTCATATTGCATCCTTGAGATTCATACGCTGCCAGCATTCGTTGTACAATGATTTTGTTCTCAGGGTCCTTAGTATTCCCCCAAAACTTGTGCACTGCATTCTTGAAAGAGTCCCACGCTTCTTTTTTCTTATCTACCATTATTTCCAAAAAGAGGGGATCTGATAAAAGGTTTCTTATGCTGGGGCCATAACTTTTACCTTGATTTCCGACAGTTCCGGGAATTTGGAACACATATCTGAAACAATCCCCATCTGTTGGCAGTTATTCGACAAACTGCTTTACAAGCTCCAATTTAATATGAAGAGGTGGTAATAAAACGTTTTTCTGACGGAACCAAGGTCGTGTTGATGACGTTTATCCTCGCAGGGGGTTAAATTGTCTCATGGTGGTCAGTCAGTTTTTGTCCAGTGCAGCTGACTGGCTCTACTACCCCATAAACAAAGAATGCAAGGATATTTTGTATAACCTCCCTGCTGACCCAACAACATGGTTAGTATTTTTAAATCTCCACAAACCATCCTTAGATGCTCATTATATTTCATTTTCTCCCATATGAACCAAATGACCTACAGGAAGAGATGCAAATACATTTCCATTATGAAGCAAGACTGCTTTGAAGTTAGTTTTTGAAGAATCAATGAGAATGCGCCATTCTGATGTATCATATTCTATTTCAATGCATTTCATGAGTCCAATTACAATAAACCAGATTTCCCTGTTTGGAGAAACTGAGTCAAATCTCTCTGTTGATGCCTGTACAACGATAATGAGGTCCCAGATGATAGCAGGTTTCCGTTTTATAGCCTTGATTCTAGCAATTCGACTTCATCTTTTCAAAGAACTAAGTCTCTTGCTTGGTCATTGAGCTCACTCAAAGAAAAAAGTTGAGGTCCCTCGTCAACAGGAAAATCTGAGCTAGATTCGTTCTGGGAAGCTAATGTGTCATCTGATCAAATTGCAAATGTATTATGCATTATATTATTACTTTATCATTTGTGTATTCTTTATTTTTGTGGATGGTGAAACCTTTCCCTTTCTCCTGCAACCCAACCTTCACTATCTATGTCCGAGGACAGTAACCGGGAAATTTGTGGTTTCACTATTCATAATAAAATCAAATTGATTAGCAACAAATTTTAGCAACAATTTCAACTTAGAATTGAGATGGTCCTCATTATGTACGTACATTGCATTATCAAGCAGTTCAAAAACTAATCTCTTACAGTCCAAAACTTAAAAAATAAAGTATTTGATCGGTACCAAACTGAAAAATGGTAATAAAAACAAATAATACACAAAGTATTAACAAGTAGATTCATTTATTTTAAATCTAATGGGGAAAATAAGTTAGATTGATAAGAAATGTGCGATAATGATGAATAAATTGAGAAATAATGATACTTATATGGCAAGAAGAGCGTCGCAAATGATGTTAAAAAAACAAATACAAACCGAGTGGGCACGTGCTGCACTCATTGCGGCATCACTCGCGACTCACTTTTCAAAGGGCAATGGAATACTAACAATGACGGAAAAATTGCTTATTTGGCGCAATGTAGTGGTGACTCACAAAGAATAATTAGGAGAGGCAGTCTATCAAGTTCCCTGAATCATCCCTAAATCATAGGTTGAACATGTTTGCCGCACTCAGTGCGGCGGTGTGCCTCTGTGAGGATTACAGGTTCTTTGGCAGCGAGTCGCATGCGCACGTTAGTCTGTTTTTAAATTTCTGCTCGTGGATGGTCAACGGATGTAAAACCAAACCTTATTTTATCTCCATGAGAGCTTCTACCATCGCCTCCAACTTTACTCGTGAACCAGCATTTTTTTTGTTAATTTTAACTTAAAAACGTCCAATGACGTCCAATTTTAACTTAAAAACGTGCGTATGGACTATAGTAGCTCGAAGTATCGATACTTACTTGGTAACGATACTATCGTTCGAACTCTATCCAGATGTATTATGTGAAGAAACCCGAAGAAGGCGCGTAATAGCACTGCGCAATAGTACGCACGTGCTAGCATCGACTCCCTGCTCGCAATATAGTAACAGAATGGATGGGGAAAGGGGAAGGGGAGTACTCCTTCCAACGACGATTGCATCTCTGAACTCGCTTCCTGTAGCGTGCTCTCCCAACAATTTGCTGAGTGGAGTGTCACAAAGTAAAATTACGAATGTCGTGTGAAAAGAGGTTCTTTATCAGCGTACTATGAACATTATGAAACTGGATCCAAATTAATCTGCCCCTCTCTCAGTTAATCTTCATTTGGCTTTCAAAGACGGGAAGTTTTTTTGAAAGCGGAAAGCAGATGACAACTTTCCCAATGCAAGATCTTCGAGTTATTTTGAAAATAATCCTTCATTCTCGATGATAAAAATCATATATTTCTCAGTGGTTTCAAAGAAAAAGCTATTACTCTTATACGAAGTCAGTATCTGACTCAGACTCAGTTGTTTTTTAAATAATACTGCCTTTGAATAATTTGGAGTGATAGATTAACATTTATGTTAAAATTTTCCCCTTTGTGTTATATCTTGTATTTGATAAAAGTGTGATTATTCTAATGACATAGTTTTGAAAATTAATACAATGATGCGTATGCTAATGTGAAGGGTAATTTAAGACTTTACTTCCGTAAGTACGCGATGGACCATCCTAAAACTATTTAAAATAATATTGGAGATAAATCTGTGTTGGGATGGGGCTCTGAGTGTTAATATACTCAATGCAACTGAGAATTAGTTCAGAGGAAAACATATTTTCTCTGGAAATTATTTCTTCGTTTATCTTCACATAAAACCGATTATTGAAGAAAGAAAAGTATATAAATGAATTCGAAAGTTAAAAAATCATAATGTTGTTAAAAACAATATAAAAATGAAATTTCCTGAAAAGAAGTATTTTAACTGAAAAACGTTTTTATGAAGCACCTGCTTTGGGCTATTTCCGCGATTTCTTTAACCATGAATACATTTCCATGAGGTATTTATATTCGCAATACCATCCGATATATTTTCTGTTTACGGATCTTCAGACAACGGAAACTTTCATTTCTCACGTGTTTTGAAGCAGAAAATTGCGATATTTCGTTTTCTCTAAAGATGCACGAAACTGGTATGAGCAAAAGCGGAATCTCTGGTTCATTCTACGAGTGAAAGAGAATTCCTTCGATGCTCGTCTTGAGAAAGTTTGGAGCAGATGGATCTGAAATAGAAAATAAGGACAACGCTCCGAGGAAGAGGACCTACGAAGTAAATAACGTATCGAAATTGTAGCGGTTTAACTTGATGAATATACTGGCATTAAAAATGTATTCATGCACAAAATTTAAAAAAATGTTTATGATTGCTTGTATCGTGCTGACCATGTTCATGACGTGAGTCCTCTCTCTAAAAAATCATCATCTGCTTGTTTACTGATTATTTTGGTCGTAAATAATTTTAAGTGCTTTGAACGTGCAAATAAATTTTCATTTAAAAATATTTATCCTTCATTGTTCATACATTTTTTCACAGTGCATAGTAAGTGACATTCGTTATGATACAGTACAGTCCATTATAATGGAATCCTGCACCATTGTATATGTAACTGCACCATTGTAACTATAAAAGCGTCATTGCATAAATAAGGGAGAAAACCACTTCATTTAACACCTAAGTAAATACGATTCAACTCAATCAGCCACAAACGAAAATAAAGTGTTAGTAAGTGATTGGTGTAGTTTGTAACGCGGCAAATTTAAGAGGGGGTATCCACGAATTCATGAATAATTTGGAAGGTAATATAGCAAAACGACCTGTAATATTAAATACTCAATGAAAAATTTGCCACATTGTTTAAAAAAAAGATGGATATGCTTAAACTCAGCCTGATGTAATATGGTATATCCGGGTATCAAACCGATCGGAGCGAGATGCTGGCCACATCTCCTCCTCTTAGTGCCAAAGCCAAGAAATTGCGGAACTCTACTTGCCGCGAATCCATTGGCCATCTTCGGAACCTGTTATGGGATAGAAAAAATATGTAGAAGGAATCCACTGGATTTTTTACACAAGATGCGCAAACATTCAATAATGAAATATAATAGGAAGTTATTTTGATCAGGACAAAGGGGAATTTCAACACACGCAATAAATAATATACTTAACTTATTCCATAATGACACGGTATATTTTACCTACAGGCTGGAAATGCCATGCTCGCACGCATCAGGTGGTCACAACTGAGAGTTTTAGCTGCAGACGACGCGCTCTGTTAAAAAAGTACTGCACTTTGCACAGATGGAGGTAAATGTAACCCTATTTCGACACTCATGTCCAGGCAAATACTAAAATTATAGTATGATATATCTTTTGGGTGCCAGAGTAAAAGGACTCACCATTGCACGTTCGAACACGTTGATAGCCTGTGAAGTCTATGCAATGAAAGTGTAATGATATTTGTTTCACTTGTACACCTTAAGAAAGGAATTTCTATAATTTTCGAAATAATCTTTTAACTCTACATCTGATTAAACCCATCCTCTGAGTCACAACTATGTCTTTCATCTTTTTCATTTACTGCGATCTCTCTTCCTCATGTAAATCACACTCACAATTGTCTCTTCCCCTTTACCAAGAAAACACTCAATATCCTCTCGTATTTTGAACCTGTGTATCATTACGTCCTGTTATCATTTTATCCACAACCGATCCTGACTTGAACCATGTACGATTCTGCTATGTGACTCCCATTCTATTGTGGATGTCGTCCTTCCTCTTGTTGATATGTCCCACGGTGTCTGCCGTACTTCCATTAATATCAGCGTTATTTTTCGTTTCCAACATTTGTCTTCTCTTTAACATACTGATAGTACCTACCTGCGGAAAAGACGTCAGCGGGTGCAGATGCTGCGCATGATCTCATGTTTGGTAATTACCACTACTCAACCAGCTGACAACCATTCCTGTTGGAACGTGCAATGGTGAGTCCTTTTCCTCTGGCACCCAAAAGATATATCATACTATAATTTTAGTATTTGCCTGGACATGAGTGTCGAAATAGGGTTACCTTTACCTCCATTAAGTTTTTAATTTATTTTTTCGTTTTGTATTTGAATTTAATCAGAAGGTATTTAAGTTGGCAGGACAGACGAATTTGGAACTTCTTTTGTCATAGCATCCAAGCATGGTGTCTTGTGTTGTCTGTTTTATCTGGCTAGTGTAGAATTTTTTTTTGGTGGGGCTTTACGGTTCGTCGACATCGAGGTAATTAGAGCCCTAAAACTTGTACAGGTAGCGAAAATGCAGTTACGCACCAAGGAGAGTCAACATGACTCTCCCCGCGTCTGGGACTCGCCGAAGGACTCGACCATACCCACTAAAAATCCTCCTGAACTACAATATATCCAAACATATATCATAATATTACATATATCATTACCAAAAGAGAGAGAGAGAGATAGAGAGAGAGAGAAGAAAATGAAAGATACCCTAGCGTCGGGATCGAAAAGAACAAGAGGTGACCAAGGAAGGTCAGGAAAGAGAAAGCAAGGAGCCTAACACAAGTAAGTGGAAGTAATGCCACACTCAGCTAGGGGCCCCGTGTTCGCCATACACGTACTAGCTAGATGTAAGTCCCCTAGGGGGGTTACTGTTGAACTTCTGCTGTTTTTTCTTCACTTGTGTTGTGTTTTCTGACGGTTATTGTTGTTATTCTTTGGTTTCTCGTCTGGTTTACTGCTTTGTACTTGGTGGAATTTTATTATATAACAAACTTTTCTTTGTTTTGAATTATTCTTACGGCTTTTTGCTTTATAATTTCTTCTTCTTTAATGTTGCTTTTCTGTTTAGGTCTCTATTATATTTTAATAATTAATCTTTCATTCTGTAGCAATAATTATACTCCGTATCTTAAATCTATCACTTCAACAATGTATACTTATTTTCCTCTTTGTTAGCTTCGTTTATCTTTTCAATTTTATACCTTTCTTACTTCCTTTTATGTCTTTCTTTTACCTAAACTTGCATATGGCCAGTGGTGATGCATGTGGTAAGGCAGCATACTTTACTCGTGACGAAAACGATGCTGTGTGCATCCGCGAAGAAGTGAAATTTAAATAAACGGATTAAACGACATGTGAGGTCATAAAAGAGCATGGAATGAAGAACATGCGAATGCGGATAACTCACCACAATATACATTATTTCTGAATTTGGACTTTCCAGCAACTGCACAAGAATTTTTTAAAATTTCGTGTATTTGGAAATAAAAATTGTAATTTTATACTTATTAAAGTCTTACGAATAAATTATATTTTCTGAGAGATAATTATATTTATCTCTTAAGACATTGCCTGCTCTTATCTTTATTATTTACTTAAAGTACCTACTTTTATAATTTATTAATAAGCATCAATAATTGATAGTAATTCATATCAAACAATTTTTTCCAGCTCATATTAATTGTAAAGGGGGGAAATTCAACGATATTCCGCTTTCATATTCGTTATTTACCCTTAAATAAATGCCAATTCCTCTGAGTAATATTTATTTCCAACTGACAAAGCGAGGTCGGTAATAAGCGGTCGGGAATCAGTAGAACGAAACGGAACACACACAAGAAGCACGGTGACGGAAGGAAAACAGAGAAAATCTAACATAACATTTAATAATCTGACCCAGACAGCTACTTCAGAGCACCGGTCGTTGGCAGGTATCGAGAGCCACCCAGTTCCCGGAAGCGGTTCTTAAAATCCAAATCTGACTCCAGGCAGTCAGTCACCCAGCGCAGACGCGCTCCTGGAAGTGGTTCTTAAAATCGGCCCTTAGAAAGACAGGTGTCGTGGAATTTCGCCAGTTCATGATACTACGAAAAATAAAATTAATAGAAGAATGTTCCATTATGTGGATATGCTTTTCATTAATTTTAACATACACTTTAACACATTAAAATGTCACGAGTACTCATCACTTGAGTAAATATTTGTTTTTCGACGGTCAGGACGCTGAATCCGCCATATTTTTGCTACTAGACATGTGACTTTGTTCATTATTTTGTGTAAGTCACTATTGTAGCGTCGTCAAAACAGCGCTCAAACATTTGCTGGGACAAAATTATATTTTATTAACAATGGAGTCGGCCAGAATAACGAGAGCTGGAAAGTNAATTATATTTTATTAACAATGGAGTCGGCCAGAATAACGAGAGCTGGAAAGTGAACAGTTTCCACGAAAAGTTTAGTTTGCCGTGAGCAACAATGAAGGGATGTGAACAACGATGGGAACTATGTGGTGTCGTGTGAATCGCTTGAGTTAAAGAGAGGTGCTTCCGTGACCTCTGGAGGAGACGCTCACAAGAGTTTTTCAGACGGGAGGCTATGTCGGACACCAAACAGAAATATTGACTCTTCTTCGATACTAGAGGCTGGCATAAATAAGTTGCGGTTTGCAACGGGCTGAGTCAATGTGTAATGTTTTAGAGCCGTCAGCTCTGGGAGTTTGAATGGAGGTATTTCATATATAATTTCCACATTGTATATTTCTGTAAAAATTATATACATTTTTGTATATACATAATATTCAGTCTTTATCTTTCTGAGTTTCTGGTGGCAAACTCAGTGTTGGCAGCATTTCGAAAGTAATTAGTTGTGTAGCACTAAATTACTAGTCGCTACCATTACCTCAAATGACATCGGGCGAGATTGAAGTTTTCATTTAGTAATTATCTCGGACGTCACACTATTTATATTCATTTCAATCATCTAGAAGTAACTTATTTAGTAAAATTTACGTACTTCTTTTCATTCTTATCGTACACATCCTTACCGCTATTCAGCCATCTGATGATAACTTCTTCTATTTCTAACAAGTAATTTTATAGACCTTCTAGTGCCATATTGTTACATCACCTCCCAAACAAGTGGGGCATTACAGTATCAACAAGAGGAAGAAGAAGAAGATTTATTATTCGTACGAGGATACTGAGTGCTCGTTGTACCTGCTTCTTTTTGTATCTTTGATACCACGGTATCAAGGTGTTCGTTCTGAAAGTAATATTTTCTTTTAGTTTTCATTTTTAAGTGTGAAAATGAATTTGTGTCAAGTGTCAATGAGACAGCAATGTGGGTACCCAGGTGTAACATGAGAACCAAGACAGTCTATAGGTTTGTGCGATATTTTTTTATGACCACTCCCTTTCACTTCTTGGAGACTGAATGGGAGCGCCATTGAGGAGTTTAGCCGTACGCCGCAGATGAGGAACTGTAGAGTGTGACCAGCGCTAGCCTCTCCATTTATTATGTTATTGTTTGACCGTACCCTTTCACTTCTTGGAGGGTGAGTAGGAACGCCATTGAAGAATGTCGGCAGAAGCGTGTGACCGGCGCTAGCCTTTCCTTTTGTCTCATACTATTTCTGTGAAAGTGGACTTGCACACCATGTGAACCGAGGCGAGACCCATTGAGGAATGTCGGTAGAACCCAGAAAGGAAAACTGTTAATATGTTTATGAGTGGAGTATTTTCGCCGCATGCAGAGACAATGACAGACTCAAGAAGGAGCACGTTCGGGTGCCTGGCTTGGGCCGACGGCGGCGCGCCCCTCGCGGTGAGGTCACTGCGTCCCCAGGACGGCTGTTGGAAGAATAAGAGGGTGGAGTGCTCGTTGTGGCAGCGACAAGTCGTGGTTGCCTGCTGGTCACGTGACTTCCTCTTCCGTATATATTGGAAGGATTGAGGATCTTCAAAGACTTATACGTGTGGGTTGAGTCCGCAGGTTACTTGAGATGTGACCTGGCTAGTATTGGTCGTCAGACCACTGTAAGAGATGGCTGCGGTAATCTAGATACACTTACTACTAGGTGCGAGTGGTGTAACTTGTAACAGTTCGTTATTCGAGAAAGCAACTAGTAATTCTGGAGGTTCGGATAACCTAGGTGGGTTTTTCAAATTAATTGTCAGCAACTGAATTTATATGTGTGAAATTAATGCTTTCTGATGGCATTAACTGTGTTATGACAACTTTATACTTGTATTTCTGATTTTGAGAGTTTGTCCAAGTTTGTAAATACTCAGATTTCAATTTAATTTGTATTAAATTATTAATTATTGTTATTACTCGTGTGTTTAATTTTCCGTGAAACTGGACAGGTGGCAGCGGTTAAACTACCTTAGGAACTGTGGTGTTAATGTGGGGATCGGTAGTCGTCTCATCTCTACTGCTCCTCTCCACTGTGAATCCCGATTCTACCAAAACTCACACTGCATCTGGGCTTGTGTGGTGTGGTTACACCAGGGTAAATAAAGCTTAGGATCATGTCGAGAATGTTCAAGAACCAGTAACCATCAAGATCAACCCCGACTAACCAGTTGCAAGTAAAGGAAATTAAATTTACTTCTTAATTATTAATGCTGAAAAATTAATATCATTGTCATATATTTAACAATTCTAATCACATGTAAAAGTAAGGTGTTTAATCTAGTGACTCGAGTCTAGAGGTATATCATACGCTTATAATGATTCCAATGAAGTTTTCCCCCAAGGGACTTACATCCAGTAAGTACGTGTTTGGCAAACACGGGGTCCCGAGCTGAGTCTGGCATTGGTTCCACTTACTTGTGTTGGGATACTTCTTTTCTCTTTCCTGATCTTCCTTGGTCACCACTTGTTATTTTTTACCCGACGCTATTAGGGCTAGGGTATCTTTCATTTTCCTCAATTTATGTCCCTCCTCATTTTTTGTCCTCAATGTTTTGATGTATGTTTTGAGATATGTTTTGACATATTGTAATTCAGGAGGTTTTTAGTGGGCATGGTTGAGTCATTCGGCGAGTCCCACACGCGGGGAGAGTTGGCTCTCCTTAGTGCGTAACTGCATTTTCCCTTTCTGTACAGGATTTGAGGGCTCTAATGACCACGACGTCGACGAACCGTAAAGTCCCACTAAAAAATCCAATGAAGTTTGTATTAATCTCTCACGCGTATCCTATAGGTTGATAAATCGATGTACTTAATAGAAATTGAGAAGAAACACGAGAAACACTAAATGTAGGTATAATAAAACAGTTTCTGCATCAATAATCTGTAAAGAAATAATGTAAGTCATAGTTCTGTAACATTTAATATTATTAGGTACCAAATCTGCATCTAATCCAAAAAATGATAAAGATCACATAATTATGTTTGTCAATTTACATTTAAAAAATAAATAACTTTTTTCTTCTGTCGTGAAATTACAACTTGATGACACGTTATTTCTACAACTATTTATTTATTTATTTCAATATTAATAGTACTCATTCCAATAATCAAAGTTTTTTAGCAAATTTATGAAGGTTCTTAAAAAATGCATCTATAAAATGTACTAATTTTGTAAACATACAACTTGCGATGCACTAGTACGTTTCAAACATATTGGCAGGGTAATATTATTTTAAACAGTCCGAGTTACACAAAAATAATTTGCTAGGTTAATTGTTTTCTTGATGAAAGATGATTCTCTATTATTGAAAATTATTGAATCAAAATTTACTACAGAAACTGGTATCCAAAATATTATATTGAGGAATTCCACACAATTTATGTAAACAGACTTCAATGAAATACATTAAAAATGTCATTGAAAAATATGTGATACTCAAACAAAAAAGGGTGTTAAAAAGTTTTGAGCGTGGATTGCTAAGCATGCTAATTTGATAACTACCTAACCTCCAGTGAATTTTGAAATTTTTAATCATTTTTGTTTTTAAAGCACAATCAATATAGGATAAATTCACACTAAACCACCTTAACAGCCTGCTAACCGGATAAAAATACCGACATACAATAAAAAATTTTGACGAAGATATATAATTTGAACGAATGTTACGTGCCACCCCCTGGGCTCCTAATTATTACCCGGCTTCTCCATCTTAATTGTTACATACTGGGCTATTTAAGGCACCTACCCGGTAACTCTCCACCAGATTCGTTCATTTACTGGGCTACTCGCTTGGCTTGTGACGTAACATCCACAATTACGAGAGGCCGGTTCGACTAGGTTAGAAATAAGCTAGGATCATTTTCCCTAGCGTGGTTAAAAAACATACGGAGAATTGTAGAAACCATTCAAGTAGACACTACTGGTTTACGGTGCACGCATCGTCATATGTGTTCCGGAGTGGAAGGCTCACCTTCCACTGGCTGATGGCTCGCCTCGCTGCCTCCTCAAAGGGGTTTCTTTGCTCATTCAAAATTGGACGTATTGGGGGGGGGGGAGGCCTATCAAATGGAGTTTATTTTTAGAACAAGTGAACCATGAACTATTTTTAGAATAAAGTAATGGTACTCGTTCGTTTCTACTGGCTAGTCAGTACTGCTATCGAAGCATATCTGGGGACGCCACTGACAGCTGCTCGCTCCCACGCCAGAGTGCTGATCAACTGCTAACGGAAGTCAGCACTCAGGTTCCCGGCTTGCGACTGTGGGATCTGGAGCTGCTGATTGACTGCACACAATGTTTTATCGGTATTCATCAATTCTAGATTGGGATCGTAACACGAACATCAGCAGCATAAAAGGTTTGCGTTATGCCGGAATTGCGTGACTTGTGAATCTTTCTCGAGTTTAACAATTTCTAGATTTGGTTTAGTTTATTTCAGCGATTTAGTCGTAATTCCTTAATAGATAAGTAGACTTTTACGTTATTAGTTGGGAATGGGCGAAAAAAGAGGGTTCCATGATATTTTACAAAAATATTTTTAAGTTTTTTTTTCGGTAAAACCCCTTGAGGCACACAATAATGTTAGATCAATGATATCCCAAAAGATCTCAAGGATCGATGAATAATATTTATTATTTTTAATCTCAAAGCTATGTTAAATAATACAAATACACTTTTAACTCAATACGAAACAAATTGATAAATCAGTTATCATTTACTAATTATATTTCTTTGTTATGGACTACATTTTTTATACTCACTGTCAGACATAATTTAACTCAGACCAAAACTTCCCCACTTGAAGGGGGAGAAGGAGGAGAGAGGCGTTGCAAACTTAACAAATCCAAAACTGCTCAGACCGCGGGACTTAGAAAAATAAATGGGCCTTTTTTGTTATCAATAGTGTACATTTGATAGAAGAATTTTGTTCGCTTGAAACACATTATATAAACTTCATAATTTGCAACCACTTCCGGGACATTTATTTAAGGGATGTATAGTAGGAAATATTATCAACTTAATGATTTTAAAAATAGGTTTTCTGATATTATGATGAAATGCTCAGGATTTCTGAACTTTACGGAAATGCATGTTTTGAGAGGATTCTAATGTGTCGATCAACTTTTTAGAATGGTGGAAAGTGCCTCATAATTGTTATGCCAATGTCTATTGGAAATGTAGAAAACGTCAGAAACAATATGGACAGATACAAGGTTTTGAACTACTGATTCTATATTTATATAGTTGTTATTATTGTTCGGGGTGATTGCTTCACAAGTTTCAATACTGATATTTACTTCGCAATGGAGCATCCCTTCACAAAATAAATATTCAGGTTATCTCAGGAAAAGCAGGACAAGTTTATTTCTGATTAACATATAAAAAACATAGAAAGTATGTAAGTGCCAAATGACAGCAAGGGGCACGTAATGATCAAAGGTCAGTTGCTTCCTGGAAGAGAGTTATTCAGTGTTTGTAACTTGAACTCATGACTCCAAATTGTTTGTATGGTGGTAGCACTTCACAATGGTACCACTACACGGTGTCGGTGTTCCAAACTGTTCGTATGGTGGTAGTACTTCACAGTGGTACCACTACACAACTTTGATGTCACGGCTCAGTGGGTGGAGCGAGACTTGGTCCCAGCGATCCTTCCTGATGACGTCGGGCAGCGCTTAGGCTTGGTAGTAGCGTGAGCAGTTTGGCGGGAAGAGCTTCACCGTCCCCCGATCATCTGGTACAGCTTTTGCCCCGGTCGGAGAGGTCAGTCCTGGACGAGCGTTGAGCCGATTATGATTTCTAACTGTCGCTATCGGCATAATTACACCTCGGTGAGCATTGTTAGTTTTCGAGAATTCTCCTAACAAGCTTTCATCTATATAGTCTTTCTAGACTTTTCCAAAGAAACATTCTCGACGCGTTAATGATATCACGTCAATAAGCATCCTTTGTGCCTATGGAACTTGTAATGTTTATCAATTCTTCTGGTTGTGTTCTTCTGGTGGTTCGATGTGTTGGTCTTGGATATAGAGTATCTGGGTATCAACAACCGTCGTTTCTTTTCGTATAAACAACACATTATGGCTGGAGTCTTCTGTGCTATAGCGTCTTGCTATGACAATATTCAGAAGTAAGTGTTAATGTCTTCTACAGTTGCCATATATCTAATGTAAATAAATTTAAAAAATATCTTATGACACATAGTGACGTTTAGAACTAGAAGTCGCTAAGGATCGACTAAGCTCTAGAGTTGAGTTGAGTTGGCGAAAATGATAAGTATGCCACTAATATCGTTCTGCAAACGATATCTACTTGTCGGATATAGCTGAAAACATATCTATGTCCACACGTTTGCTCGTTGGTTGAACCTACGATACACCCATCCAAGGCATCGTCAAACCCACAGCTGCTTCGGTATCTTTCAAAATGTCGCTGGGGTCATCTCTCACATGTGACTTTATGACATATTACCAGCCTCTCTGAATGAAGAGACTAGACGGAGAAAAACAAACTAAAAAATCATTCTTATTATTCTTTCGTGTAGGAGTTAGAAACAAACCGTACAGTTCGTGAGGCGATATTTCGAAGTTCTGATCAGAGATCAACCAGATAGGTAAGTTTCGATGTGAGAATGTAAGATAATTCTACTTATGTTGTGATAGGGAAAGAGCCAATATCTTTTCGGAGGGAAGTACGTAGCAAGCGCTCGCAATAAAAGTAGAGCTCTGCCAACTCTGCTTGTGACATGTCTACTGCGGCGTGCGTGGGGAGTCGAGAGGCTTTTTACACTTAAGTATGAGAAGTCTCTTGATCGTAATTCAAAGTGATAGTTGATGCCGTGTGCGTAGAATTTTTGATGCACAGCGTTTAGCATCGGCGTGTCTTGTCACTGTGTTGACTACTAGAAACTGTTTCGAGTCATTAGAGAGCTTTACTTAACGTACACGCTTCCTAGCTCATTTTACACAGCTGCCTTTTCCTTAAATCACTCAAATAAACTGCTTCCGTACAAGCGTTCACAAGCAAAATGTGCTGTAAGAGAACCATCACGTGCTCACACACAAAGAACCAACAGAACACTCTGGTGTGAACATAACCTCAAATCCAGTCCAGAATTCGCCATGAACTCCCTCATTAATGTGCAAACGTAACCCAAACTCACACAGCGGAGTTTTAACGTGCAACTCTGGGAGCGTTAGTATACCACTAATTTTTGGAGCATGCGCAGATTCAACTCGCATGACGAGAGTGTATTCGCTAGCTCGCAGGTACGCTATTTAAAAATTCCCTATTGTGTCTATCAAAGACTCGTAAGATATCGTAAGTAATCGTGTTATGGAGTTCAACTGAGAGCTTGGTTAGGTTGATAGAAGAGAGAAGCGTTATTCCGTCGCATTCTACATTTCAGGCGAAAACGTACAGAACGGCATTTGACGGTGTGACTGTTATGCCTATATATGGAGAAATCTTTGCTGTACAATGAAACTTTGTTCACGCAGGAAGTACAATGGATGCGAACTTGTTTGCTCCTCGTACTGGACGCAGATATTCAAGCGTCGCAGTATGAAGTAGTCCTTCTACATTGTCGTGTACAACCTGTTGGCAGTGAACCTTTATTAATAATTTTACACCACTTACTCTGGCCTGAGTTAGTCTCGGCCGATTCTTTACAAGTAGAACTGAGAGACCAACTAGTCATTTGGACACAAACTCCGACGTTAGTAATTTGTTTACAATAATAAATCTTTGAATTGTGTTAAGGGAGTACTGGTGCCAAGTTAACTGCTAGTCATGTTCTGCTTGACACAAAAGCTTTAATTGTGGTAAGTGTAAAGTCTTTGGTAAAAGATACTGAAAATTACTTGCCAAATGAGAACGACAAACATTCATGGACATGACTGCCATGGATAAATTTCTCTGCTAAATACAAGACTGTATCCGCGGATCTGGATTACACGTTCGAGGAACTAATGCCATGTATCTATGGAAATGTTTTGACAATGTTGAGAGTCCCTTCATAAACTTGCAAACCTAGTGATTATAACTTATGTTTTGAAAAACACTTGAAATCTACCAAAAATGTATTTAGTAATTCATAATAATTTTTTAAAACAATTTTTTGTATCGGAGAACATTAAAATGTTCTTCAGAGTTTCCTCCAACCACGAATAATACGTATTACTTATTTGTGCCCATATTGTAACAATTTTAAACGAGCTTGGGTTTAAACAATAGTGTATTGGGTCGCACTCACAAAATATCTCAGTCTCGTCAGCTAGCTCTTCCTCCTGATTTATTAAATGGGTTTGATATTTTTTTATCTAAGGGAAAGCACATACTAGGGTTCCTGACACAGGAAAACGCATGAATAAATTTAACTCACTAATTTTAATAACATAAAATGACAACCACAACAATATGGCCCCCAAAAATCACACGTTATTTCCCTTGGTAAATAACTACTTCCATTGATCAAATAAGCCATTTACTGAATTTATCACAATTGCTAACATCCAAACCCAAATTTCGCAGTTGTCACAGAGTTCAAAAGTTCAGAGCTGTCATTACTTATTATTGACGCACTGCTCTTCTCGCTAATGCGCTTAACATTTAAAGGTGGATGCAACCGACCTTCAATAATACCTCATTAAGCTGACAGATCATAATCAGATGTGGTGGTTGGCGAAGGTGCCGCGTCCTAGACGGCATCACAGCTGGTCCTCAGAGCCCCTGGTTGTCGCTCTTGTGGATGACGTTAACATTCCCTCCAGGAACACCGGTCCGTTCTCCGAATTGGCGCGTTCGTAATTTCCGGGAACTCTCGTGCTCATACCGGAACCGAACGATTGCGGTACTTTCAGACCGAAATAAAAAAGAGTTGTGAAATCGACCTACTACTAACTCATAGTAACTAGAACTACGGACTACTGACTGAAGAGGTCATGAGTCCTCTGTGTCAACTCGGACAAATTATTCGTACAATGTTACTGTAAAAATAACGCAAAGTTCAAAAGTTCTGGAAATGCTGCCCGATTCGTTCTCCCAACGAACATCTCAGAATAAAACCACAGAATCGAATATCAATCTCCGAATCTAATGTCCGCATGAATCTTCTCCGAATGTATCGGAATGAAACTCATCGACTGTCCCAAAAAATCTCCTACCGAATGACTGAATCTCTCTCCGAAAAATCTTTGAATCTCCGAATTTCGCTTCTCCTGTTCTATAAATGGGCTTCGCTCCTACTCTGCCCGTCTTCCACCCACGATCTGAGATTTTGAAAAATCACATGATTGACCCATCCAATGCACTCAAAATCCCCTCTTCGCGACGTCACTTGTCATAGGTCAGTTTATCACGCACGCGCCGGGCCAACCCATGAGCTGCCTTTCGAGCGTTATTACTCTCAACGACGTTTCTCTCAACCGTTTTTCTAAGCGGTTTACACTAGGCGGTTTTTATTCACAAAGACGTAAAATTCGTTTACTTTCTATTTCCAACGGCCCTTTAAAATTTCCTGCCTCCAACATCTGGTGCTAACCAAACCCAAGCGCTGGCCACTTCGTACTCCCTTACACACTCCCACGCCCTATTGTACACCTTTTAAAACCATAAACCTTTGTCATTGCTTTGCCCCCGTTTGGTCGGTGCTTGCCTAGACTTGCACTGATGTGATCTCCTTCCCTTAAAAAAAATCTTGGTAAAATTTACGTTGCGCTGGTATTCTCTCCCTATGAACTACGCGTTATTTTCCCAAAACAAAGACGTTACAAACCGCTTCAGCTTGAATTTAGTTCTTGGAATGAGGAGACTCCAACCCATCCCAAACGGTCGAAAAACTTTCTCTCTTGCCTTTTGTCATAACTTAATCGTAACGGCTGCGGTAACCGTCCGCTTAAAATACTTTTTAAATCGAAAACACACTAATAAAGTTGATTATTTATTTAAAGTTAATCAAATCTTACAATATTTATAAGGTTTTACGTTTACCGCGCTTACAAATATTCAAATATCTCTTTTATTATAGTAGTATTATTGAGAGAATAGTATTTTTCCACGGTGACTAGGAGTGTAAATTTCCCCAGATATATTCATCTTCTTACAGTCAGATATAAGAGAATTGTATTGCGTAGTTCTATCAAGGCAGTTTAACATTATTTGTGAAATTATCGAAGTCACAGTAACGTGAAGGAATGTTAAAGAATCGTTGACAGATTATTTCTAGAAAATAGTCTCGCACTAAAACACAATAAAATGTTTTTATCCACTACCGCTGATCCTATTCGTAAGGGAGACCATTAATACAAATCACTGGGGGTGACGCTTGTCATTTCCACCTACCTGTTGCCGCTATTGTGTGGATAGCTACGTCATTACTTGCTTGCGTCAGAGGGTTGACAATGACGCATTTCCCGTGCTCAGGATGCAAAACAGAATGTTCTTCATTTAATTAACATGTCTGACTGATTTAAATGTGTTTTCGAATGTGAAACTGCTCACACGATGTAGTGGAATTTTCACTAGTGAGTAAAATTTATTCCGGTTCAAAGTGATTAAAAAAATAACTATGAGCATTGAAATTTTGTAAAGTGAAGTTTAAATAATTACATTACATTGTCAAGAATGTTGAATCGAATTTGAAACAATTCGAATAGTGAATAGAAAAAACATTATTTTGAAAAACGTATGACTTTAATATGTGTCAATTAAAGTTAATAATGATTCATAGATTCACTGGTATACTGCTGTATATTGAAGTACGTTATGATAAAATTGTTGAACATATCAATTTGTGAGATATATTCTACATAAAGGAAAGAAATAATTATAAATAGGAATTTCTTTGGTACAAAACTAAAGAGAATAAACTAAAAACTGAAATTATATTTTTATTATACATAACGAAGCTATCATCTACTTCACTTAAAAAATACATCTGGTCGGAATGGGATTGGAAGATAAGGTTAAAAACTTTTTATTTTGGTTTTCATTCAAACCATTCTTTGAATAAAACATTAAATTTATTAATAATTAATAGTTATATATTAATATGAATAATCAATGATAAATTAAAGATAGTTTTTTAAATTGAAACCAGAGAATGGTAGTGAAATCGAGTTCAGCATATCTTAGTCCATAAATTTTATTTCCTGTTAAATATGCTGTTGGAAAACTAATTCCAATCCAGAGATGTGACTGGACAACCCTACACGCACCTGTGAGATGGTGATTCTGAGGAATAAAGAATGAGGGTGATTAAAACGCTTAGATGCACCAAGAGGTAGTTGACCGTAGCTCTCCACGAGTAAACACTTTGTGAGAACACCCATATCTTTCTCGAGATTCCAACACAGAACCTTAAACTGATGTTTTCCGGCGTAATTTGTGAAAAAACAAAACAGTAACCTCTCTTTCTGATTCTTTGAATTCTTTCTCTAAACTCTGATGTAGTATTCAAATAAGTCCAGTTCAGTGTACGTCCCCAACCCTAAGAAAAACGTATGTGAAAGTTTCGTTTTAATCCATTCAATAGTTCAGCAAAGTTGTTATTAAGATGAGGGGCGTCACCAAGAGATGGATATTTCTGTGGAGATATCAACGAATAGTTGATAACACGAATTGAATAAACCTATTTAATATACATGGAATAAGTGATTCAGTATTGGAGTATTTAAAGATTGAATTAAGTTGAGTTGTCTCGCCAACCATTAGTTTATTGATAGAGTCGACTTTCGACCGCATAGCAGTCATCTTCAGAATTCTTCCTCTGGACAAGGAAATGTGGCAAACGAATAAACAAATGGTTGGTGAGACAACTCAACTTAATTCAATCTTTAAATACTCCAATAATGAATCACTTATTCCATGTATATTAAATAGGTTTATTCAATTCGTGTTTCGGAAATAAACCATTTACTGATATTCTCAGTATAAAACTTTGGAAAGACACCAATTAAATTGTCTTGAGAGACACTGGGTAAGTTAAGTCAGTTAATAATAAACTAATTCTTCCCTGAATGACCTTCATTAGCTCCGTATGAGAACTAGTTTCGTTGAGAAGCAAGAAGAGGGATTTGGGTAGAGTTACTCATATCGGTCTTGAGAAGATGTCGATTCACTTCCGAGCGAATTGCATGAGAGCGTTGTACGAGAAACGTATCGTGCTGGAGACGCTTGTTCTACGAAAATGTTTTACTTACGTGGCCGTAAGCTCATCCCATTGGTTAAAAGTTGTAATAAACTTATTAAAATTATCTCATGTTACATTGGTAACAAATCTTCTAGTTGTGGGTAAAATGAGATAATTTTAATAAGTTTAATACAACTTTTAACCAATAATACGCATGCATCTTAAGAACATTTCAGCAAATATAGGGTACGCCATGTGATACACATTAAGGATTTTTTACAATTTTGTTAAGAAGAATACATCTGAAGATGGGGAACATACATCCCCGAAACGTTATGTGATAATACGAACTGTAAAAGAGTTTGTGCGTCCTCAATACAAACATGTCATAAATAAGGGTACTGCCAACCAGTTGATCATATTTTAAAGCAAAACTTTAATTTTTAATTAAAAAAACAAGTTTTTGAATATTTTAAAATGAATAATAGGAATGGTTTGTTTACTGGTCAAATGTAAAAATTTTAATCTGGGTTGCAAATGGATTCTGTGTTAAATAATAAAAGAATGATTTATTTTATGCTTACTACTTGAAAATGTTTGTTTCATGATGTTACATTCATACTTTTACTTTGTTTTGAACTTTTCCTTTTCAGATTTATGCAAGGTATAAAAAGTCTTATTGAAAAATATTCATTAAAGCATCACTCTGGATCAGTTTTTAATGTAATTGTAGTGTTAGGCAAGAGTTGAGAGAAACATTGTAGGGTCGCATACAGTAAATGCTCAAAAGCAACCTACTAACTTCTGTAAACTAAATACGTATAAGTCTTAAATTCTTCTATACATATTTCATATAGAATAATACAGTATAGTACTGTTAACATTTTGTCTAACTAATAAAAATTCCTTTGGAGGAAATTTAAATCATGAAACATTGTGTAACAAAAATAGTTATCTGTCTATTAAAGGTTGACAAAGTTGACAACTTTACTATTTTAAGTCATTTCTAAATTTCAATTGTTAAGTAATAAACTTCATCGACCTTCAATACATAAATTACTATATTTTACAACGCAACGTTTCAGCCAGGATGAAATAAAATATAGTAATTTTTCTTTTAAAATCCGTAAATCTGAATACTGGTAGATATAAATAACTCTTTGCACTTTTAATTATGCATTTAAAGTAAAACTGTTATATTGTATGCTTTAAGAAAATAGACAAATTGATTTTACGTTAATAAAAATAGAACTATGTGTTTTATGGCTCAATTGCTATTCATTTGGTGCCTTTTTGTATTTATTTCGTGTTCACAAAGTGTGATATGTTTCTTTGGATTAAGTAGTCGTTATGAAGAGAGAGAACGTGCTCTTAGCCATAAATTAAAACTTTATGGTTTTGAAAGTGTTAACTTCTCCTCCTTCATGGTAAATTACGAGAAAACTTTCTTTGTTGCATAATCCACCAAGTAAATAATTAAATTAGAAACTTCAAACAACATTCAAATATTCCTCATAAATAAAACCTGTATCATAAAAATGAGAATACTTGAAACATTGACATTTTCTTCTTCGTAATATAGCGGAGTTGATGATGCGATGTCGCTTCAAAAAAGATGTCAGAGAACAGATGTTACAGAAAATGTCAGGAGGCATCTTATAAAAGGCGTCCTTTTTCATATATGAGAAAGTAAAGCAGCAGCAAAACTTTCTTTTTTGACATATGGGACTCCTTTGACGTTTATCCAGTGGAAGTAATAAACAAGATACGCATTATTCAACGCAATAAGAAATTTTCTTCCACCTACAAAGATAGAATGTCCTTTCACCTTCAGGCAATTTTCCTTGAGGCCGACACAATGAAGACAAAAATTGCTTCATTTTTGCGTTTCTTCTTTCCGATTCAGTCCAGAATATAAAATGCATTCTCCGTTGGATGAAAAGTTGTTACTAAATTTAAGTTCATTAAGTTACTTGTTTAATTCCTGGGTAATTAGCGGTAAAATACAAAAACACTCTAATTGTACAACCTTTTTTTAGTTAGTTCACTATAGTGAAAATAGATGTTCAAGCGGTAGAAGTTTATTCAACTTATTTCGTTAGTTATTTTAAAGCTTTTACAATAATGAAAAAATAATAAACAAACTGTATTTCATTCGAACTTCATCAATTTTTCACTTCCCGTTTTCTCTGTAGCAATGGGGAAGAGAGTACAAGTACTTTTATTGAAAAACGTTTTAATAAATGTCGGTGGGAGAATTGGCATAAAAAGCAATATTCCCGTTAGTGAAATACAACATAGTCTGAGCTTTAACCAGAACATGAAGGTAATTAAACGATTCAGAGACTGCTTTCGTCTGGAGGAATTTTTTTGTCTACACCCACTCATACAGAACAATTTCTCAATTACAGAACATCACAGAACAATTAACCACTATTTCAAAATATTCGAAAAGTCCCTGTAATTAGAAGTTTGAAAATATTCCTGTATTCTGCTATTATTCGTATTTTTTATAAACTACTTTTTGCGTTAAATGTTAAGAAAATGAGGTATGAAAATGATATACGTGATAAGAAGATGATAAATAGATGACGCATAGACAAGACATATAGAAAATGGAGATCAAAATGAACAAAACCTGGTTACAAAGTGAGAAGCTGAGAAGCACCAAACCACATGGAGAGCAGGAGGGTGGGTGACACGATTGTGGAGCGGAAGTGCGGCTCAAGGGTTGCAACTTAATTGCTTCGATTGCTCTACAGCATTGTCACATGACAAGTCGCCTTTGTAATACAAGATACGAACATGTTCTGTATAGGATGTTCTTGGCTCAGGGAAAAAATGATTAAATTTATAAGAGTAAATAATGCTATAAGTTTATTTAAATCCATAAATACACAATTCTACGAATCTCTCTAAAATTTATAAAACAAAAATTGTACGTCGAAGTTATTCTTGAAGAGTGGTCATAAAAGTTGTAATTTAATAGGTGACCTACTTTTCGTGTGTATCGGTTTTTGGAGTGACCTTAAAAATATTCAAGTACTAATGAGATGAATCTCATATTTAAAACCTCATACCTGAGTCCATAGTTCGTGCACTGAAACTGTGTTTCAGAGAACATTAACGTTGAATTAAGACCTTTCTTCTAAATTCAGATCTAAAACGCTTTTAATAAGCGTTTTAGATCTTAATTTCGAAGAAAGGTCTTATTTTCGTGATTTAGTGGAGACATCGAAATGGTAGAAGAAACTAATTTATAGAAATCATTAACATTGTATTCCGTTAAAAGTTGATTTCATACATGATAGAAAAACACTGTAGATTGAACTCAGTACCATTCTTATACGTGACATACTCGGCTCGAAAGAGTAGTTGGATAACTTCAAAATTCTATAAATCCAGAATTGAGTTTTGATAAAGCGAAAGTTCGGCGATGTGTTCAGTAGCTAGGCTCAATATCAATAAATTATGTAACCCTGCACGTTGACTGCCGCAATTCTAAAGATTCTTTCTTAGCCTCGGGCCAAATCATTTTTTGTGCTTGAGTGCATGTGAAACAGCCAAAGGTAATGATTGGTTTATTTATTTATTTATTGAACAAGAAAATTTTACAAAGTAAAATCCTACAGAGGTAAATTAATTACATGTATGCAGGTCTGGTTAATGACGCATATTATTTTTATTCTTTTTCTATACATTAAAGTGTGAACGATTCTTGTACAGTGCGGCCCTGCAAGCAAAATTCCGTTTTAGCGACACGTAGTGCCAGTGTAGCAAAATGCTACATGTAGCTTAAATTTTTGCTATGTAGCAATACAAACGTATAACACTGTGTAGCAATAAGCTATATAGCAAATGTTATACAACATTTTGCTACACAATATCATGAATTTTCTACACGTAATATTTGCTTTATATAACATTTCCTCTAAAGAAACTGCTATATGTGACAAAATGCTACATGTAGCAAAGTGTTACTTGTAGCCAAAATTTTTGCTATATGTTACACGTTTCCCACTAGGAGTCGGAAAATATCAAAGGGATTTATGTAGCAAGTTTCGCCGTTGTCCCTGCTACCGAGTCTTGCGGAACTGATAAGAAAGGAAAATGTACCGGCAAATCATAGGTCAGCCATATTGTGAGGGCACACGGTCGCGGAGTATAATTTTAAATGGCTAATTATTTTTAATTATACAACTACCCGAGGGGTCATCACATGAAAAGCGACAATATTCTTTATTATTTATATTTTAATAGATTATAAAAAACTAAATAATTTGTAACAATTTACATCTTTTATAAACATTTCAATTATTTTAATTTTACCGAATTTAACTATTTTTATTTTAACATTTTAATGTTTTTAATGTCACAAAACAAATAACTCATTAAATTTGATGATGACTGATTTTTTCCTACTTGAACTATTTTAACTCTTCTATTTTTAATAATGTTTTCTTTCCGACAATTTAGGTTAACTTTTGAAGATAGTCAGGATGTCTGTCTTCAAAATCTTTGAGAGTTGTGGCATATATCTAGCCTTATTGGCATCATAATCTAATATACCTCTCCCAAGAATATGAATGTTATGAAAGTTATTCCGCTGCAAACTTCAAACTTTGATCCCGGGACAACATATAGTAATGTAAATTTTTACTCTTACGATCATGTTTGAACACAAGATTTTTACATATCTGCCTGTTGTAGATTATTCTTTCAACAGATCATACTTCGATATTGTAACTATATAATCACAGGAAACAGGAGATTTATTTGGACTCTGTTAAATGAGAATAACTCCAAACGGACAATCTTTCCTTTTAAACCTATTCCGTTGTTTTTCGTCCGTGACCTTCTTGCTTCATATTCCCCGTGATGTTGCTGTTCTCTTTTTAGCTTCATCCTTCTCAATTTTTACTCTGCTGTATAAGTTGAATATTTTCTATTTTCTCTTAAGAATTATTTAAATTTACTTTAGCATTTCTGTCACTGAGCTTGTAAATTGCCCTGACATCTATTTTCACTTATTTTATAGTGGTTCAATGTGAATTATTCTCTACTAATACGTATCGTTTTATCTCCTATATTATCTGACAATTGTGCATAGTTTTATATGAAGTTAGTGATACAATACAATATCTTTTATTTGTTGTTGTTTTCATGCGAATTTTGTATTTCATGTTAATATGGTGAAATATTTTGAATGAATGCTATTGCATTGCTTTGTGTGTACTTTGAAACTATTACGTCTCGATTAGAGTGATCTCTCAAGCTTCCAAATTTTTTTTGTTTTCCTTCATTCCCTCCTTCCCTCCTTCATTCTTTCCCTCTTTACCTCCCTACTTCCTTTCTGTCTTGTTTTCTTTCTATAAACATTATTTATGTATATTAGCTTCATATTCTTGAAATATAACTTCACATATTAAATATATAAGTTACTGAATTTCAAAACTTATTTTATTCCCCTTGATAATCAGTTGACTTCATAATCAAGGGAATGCTATTTTCTGTCACTCTGCCTCTCGTTACATCGATCGCTGATGAGCAAACCCGTCGTTTTCAGGCGTGTAAATGTTGATAACAAATTAGGGGATGAGACGTGGAACTGCGGCGGAGAATGACAACTGTTGTATGCCAGTTGTAGTCAGGTGCAAACAGGGAAATTCTATTGTTCTGGGCCAAGGAAACTCCATTAGACAATGTCATACAATGCGCTGGCGTAGGGCGTAGAAGGATATGTTGGTTTATGATGACGATGTTTGTATTTGACTAGGATAACGTTCCTGTCTAGACTCAAAGAAACATTCATGCTTGGAGACACAACAAATCACATTTGCTATTGATATGAAACAACAAACTTTTAACTTTCAAGTTACTCGAGATATTGTAAACAAAAAATAATTTTTATACTAGTGTCGTGAGTGGCACACACACGTAACTGTGGTATCTAGGACAGCCTAGCGCGTCACAGCGGAGAGTGGGTCAAGCGGTCGCGTACGTGGATGTCATTTCATATAAATAGAAGGTTCAGAGAGGATTCGCTCTCATTCTCATTCTCGTTATTCATTTTGGGACACCTGGTTCATCGCTCGTCAGCGTCGTTCAACCAGACCGACTCCACGCCACGGGCTGGTCTGAGTACTCCATACTCTAAACCTCGGCTATGGCACCGCACGCACAGATCCGCTCTCCTCCACTGAATCGCCTATTTCTGCCTTAGCAAGTATTAAAAACACATATTCTCGCAACCAGAGTTCCACTCGAACGAACCACCATCTTCCCTTCCGTTTGTCTTCTTTAAAACAATGTTGGGGCCAACCCCAATTTCGTAGCCGCTCGCGGAATTAGACGCAGGTCTCGAAATTCTGGTGTTCAGGCGTGGGGTTTGTTCCTTTCGACCCTCGGGAGATGTGGTCGCACATAATTCTGGTGTCAGTATATAAGTATGAGGTTCGTGCCGATGAATTATGGTGAGTGAAAGGCCGTTTTTCGGAAGAAACGAGGGGTACAGTCAGTATTCGAGGGAGGAATAAGAATTTGTGTGTGTGTTTTGTGTGTTATTAATTAGAATTATTATGTATATGAATAATATATACGGATTTAGAGTAGGTGGAGGAAGGGTTTAATGAGTCCGTAGGGAGTTGGTGGATTGTTAGTAATTTTTCTTTCTCTTCTAATTACCGTTGAGTTTTTTTGTTGTATTTAATTAGTTTATATTAATTAGATAGTGGGATATTTCTGTTATGAGGTTTTTGTGTGTAAATTCGGGATGATTAAACAAGGGAATAGAGGTGTTCCTTTGGGTGCACGTATTTTGGATATAGGTAGAAGGAAGTGGCCGTAATATGACCACAAGATCTTTATACGGAATTCCTCGGGAGGAAATCTGGCAGTTACAGAAGGAGATGGAAATATGGAATCGTAGCAAGGTAGAAGTAGGCATAAGTAAAGGTCAAGTGTAGGGAATGTCTTTGGAATTTCGCCACAAAGCAGGTGCCGTGCGACGATGGAATGAGGCCACGGAAAACTATAACACGCGAAGTAGGTTACTCTCCGCATACCCAAACCTATGGTTCTGAGGTTGAAATGTCTGGTGCGTGGTTATGTGTATTTGTATCTGAGTTTCCTGACAAGTCAACGCAAGTTCTTCTGTTTGGGAATAATTTTTCTTTTGTGTTTTTCGATGGTATTTGGGGAATTATTATTTGGTTTGGGAATAAGTAGGAGTTAATTTGGGTTTGGTTACGTAAGGTTTTCTTGGGTTATATAAAGGAATTATTGTCTAGAAAATAAGAATATTAAATTTTCTTGGGAAACGGGTGGAAGAGAGAATAATATGATGGAGTGGTGTAATACGGTGAATATATTAGAAACAAGCGAATTACTCGAATTAGGTTCCGTAGAAGAAAAACCAGGGCAACATAAAATGGAAGTACCAGTTACGGGGTTTAACAGCAACGTCTTGTTAATTCCAAATTTCTCAGGTGACGACGAATTATCAGTAGAGACATTTTTGGAACGCATTAAGATTGTCAGCCACTTCAACGGATGGACGGAGAAACACACTTTAGCTGCTGCACGACTGAGATTGAGTGGGACTGCGGGGGATTATGTACAGGGACAACCACATTTTTGGGATGAGTACGAAGTATTTAGTTTGGGGCTTGGAAATAGGTTTTCACCGAGAGTATCGTGGGTAGCATTAGAAATATCTTTTCGAACTGCGTCCAGCGACCAGCGGAGTCGGCAGTAGATTACTCTACGAGACTGCGAAAGGTTTGTATACGATAATTTGCAGAGATCCACCGTCAATGATATATTTGATGAAAGATTATTATCACAGTTTCTCGCGGGGTTGAGACCGGAGCTGGGACGTTTTGTATCGGTCAAGGGGCCATTAAATATTTTGCAAGCGGAGGGGTATGCACTTTTCGAGGAGCAGATGTTAAGAGGCTACGCTACGTTAAGTGAGGCGACTTACGTAACAAGTGTCGAGTCAGCGGAAATGCGACGCTCGGGACCACCGACATTGCCAAGGCCACGGAATGCGCCCACCGACCGCTCGTGTCCGAGAGACCAAGTCAGCAGGAAGACAGGAGTTCGTTGTTACAAATGCGGTCTAATTGGACACATATCGACAACTTGTCGTACGCAATTGTTAGCTTGTGGGATTTGTGGGAAGGAGCACACACTTTCGGAGTGCCCTTTTAAAATGTGCGTGTTATGCGGGGAAAAGGGACATCTACCTCTCACGTGTGAAAAAAACAACTCGACCCGGGTTATATGTCAAGAAAAACAGTAATTTTAGCTGTACAACCAAGATCGGGGCAAAAAATTCGGATACAATTATGGAAGGAGTAATTCAGTTTTTTAATGGATACGGGGGCAGCTGTTTCAATTTTAAATTCAGCGAAATTTTCACAGGATAGGCGGTGCTTGAAAAAATATTCGGAGGTTGTGAGAACCGCTTCGGGTCATGTATTAAATGTCTGGGGACAGAGCAAAGTGCAAATGCTTATTCAGGGCAAAAAGTATGAGCACGATCTGTTAGTTATTGATTTGGAGTCGGAACAGTACGATGATATCATTGGGTTAGATTTCTTTAAAAAATATAATAGTTTAATATGCCCGGGGGAAAGAAAAATCATTTTATAGGGAGGACATGAAGTACCCTTATTTTCGTCTAGTTGAGAGCAGGAATTAAGTGAGATATCAGTTAATGATCAATCAGGGCAGGGAGATAAAGAAGTATTAGAAATCGTGGATTTTTTCGGTGATATTGTGTCAGAAATAGCTGAAAAATTGCAGCAACCTTTGAGTGAAGGTCGGGTATTTAAGGAGGTCGAGGCGAAAACTGTGCGTGAGTTTCGTTGGGATTTGTGGGGAGAGCAGGAGGATCGAGAATGTAGAAGCTTGGTGGAGCCTTTACAACCAGAGCGAGTTTGTATTAAAAATAATAGTAGGTTAGATTCAGTGCAAGAGTTAATTTTATTTGCGAATGAGGAAGTTTTGTGTGAACATGAGGTGTGTGTAATCAGTGAATTTGGGAGTTCGTCTGAGGATTTATTTATGTGTCAGAGGCCAGTGAATTTAGAAATGGAGGGAGTCAGGGAGGACGTTGGGAAAGCACAGGAGGCTTTCACGGAGCCACGTCAAATGACTTGTTGTAGTGCTGGGCCGGGGGATACAAAGATAATGTGTGATAGTGTGATTGTTTGTGTCGATCAGGAGGGACCGAGTTGTGTGAATGTAGACGAATTTCTGGAAGAACAAGTGAATAAATGTGAGAGGCAGGAGGCCATTAGTAAACGAATCATTAGCGAATATGGTGGGGAAGCACGAGAATTGGGTTTTGACATTTTAGAAGTAGAAGATTTTGAATTAGTAGAAAAAATGACTCGAGTTGAATCAGGAAATTCGCTCAAGGAAGTTGGGGTTCCAGGGGACGCTATAGGGGTGTTTCGAGTGAGAATTAACGAGGAAGTAGGCCAGGAGATACTTCTAGTTACTACTCAGGCGGAAGGAATGTTGCCTACGTTGTGTAAAGTAGATCGCGCGGGAGAAGTGGCAGTTTTTTTGGGTGAATAACGAAAAACAAGTAAGAAAGTTACCAAGGAGACACAGGGTACGATATCAGATAATTCCGCGAGGAGTCGGGAATGTTATAAATTGCATTGAGCGTGACCCGTGGACCTGGCCTGAAGTAGAAAAAGGAGAGGAAAATTTTTTGAATTATTTTCATTGGGAAGGAATTCCAGGGAGTGTGAGAAAGAAATTAGGTGATTTGCTAACAGAGTTCGCCGACATTTTTATGTGGGGGAGTGCTAAGCTAGGGTGTACGAGTGTGGTAAAACATCGAATTAAGTTAATTACAGAGACTCCAATTAAGCGAAGACCATACAGAGTTCCACATGCACAACGCTTAGAATTAGAACAGTCTATTCAAGATATACTTGAACAGGGGGTTATTGAGTCGTCAGTGAGTCCGTGGGCAGCTCCCATTATTTTGGTGAGAAAAAGTCAGAAGCAGGGAAGCCGGTACAGTATCGACCTTGTATAGATTTTAGAGCTTTGAATAGTGACACAGAAAAAGAAGTGTTTCCGTTACCTAATATGGACGAGGTATTCGATCAACTGGGCCAGGCTGAGGTTTTTTCGTCCTTAGACCTGTGTAGTGGGTATTGGCAGGTGGAGATGGAGGAGGCGAGTAAACCGTTGACTGCGTTTTCTACGCCAACAGGTCACTACCAGTGCAAACGACTAGCGTTCGGCTTATGTAACGGACCAGTTGTGTTTATGAGATTAATGTCTATAGTTATGGAAGGACTAATTAATAAAGAATGTCTGATTTATCTAGTTGATATATTCAGATACGATACGGGCGTGGATGAAGACCTTCAGAGGCTGAAAGAGATATTTTTGAGATTGAAGAGTGCGAATTTAAAGCTTAAGACAAGTAAGTGTGCGTTTTTTCGCAAAAAATTCAATTTCTGGGGTATTCTATATCACGTACAGGCTTAAGTCCAGTAGATGACAAAGTACAAGCTATAAGAGATTTTACGACACCGAAGACAAGGAAGCAGGTGCAGTCACTTTTAGGATTAGCTGGATTTTACAGGAAATTTATCAATAATTTTTCGGGTATTTCAATTTCATTATCGGATCTCACGAAGAAGTCAAAAACGTTTGAATGGCAGTTTCAACATCAAGAAGCGCTCGAGTTGCTAAAGAATGCACTGACTCGACACCCAGTTCTGAGGTTTCCGGACTTCTCTAAACCATTCGTGCTTATCACGGATGCGTCGCCGGTGGCGCTGGGGGGAGTGCTCGCGCAGCAATTTGAAGATGGAAAACATCTGGTTTCTTGTGCAAGCAGGAAACTCACACCACAACAAGCGAAGTACAGCGCTACCTAGTTACAATGTCTGGCCGTGGTCGAGTTGGTGAAAAATTTAGAGTTTATTTACTGGGGCGTGCTTTTGTTTTGGTGACGGATCACAAAGCACTTNCACAACAAGCGAAGTACAGCGCTACCGAGTTAGAATGTCTGGCCGTGGTCGAGATGGTGAAAAAATTAAGAGTTTATTTACTGGGGCGAGCTTTTGTTTTGGTGACGGATCACAAATCACTTAAATGGTTATTAACCCAGTCAGAGCCTAGTCCTAAATTGGCTAGGTGGATTTTTCAACTTTCGGAATACACCTTTTTAGTACAAGATCGACCAGGTGTGCAGATTCCTCATGCGGATACATTATCTCGCATGGACAGTAGAGCCTGGACTATCTTTAGTGAGGAGAATTCTTATCTACCTGTGTGGGATTGGGATCGAGTAGGAAGGGAGCAAAGGTCATATCAGAGTCTCGAGAAAGCAATGAAACTCGCGAAAAACGGGCAAGCAGGTTATTTTGTGAACGAGCACGGCGTGGTGTGTAAAATGCATAAGCCACTGCCAAAGGCAGTGACTTCTGTGTGTGCTCCAAGATCAATGCATAATTACATTTTGGAGAGGTGTCATAATGTTCCTCTAGCGGGTCATAAAGGGGTTTCAGCTACGTTAGTTTTGATAAGAAGGTATTTTTCATGGGAAGGTAGGCACGGGGACGTAAAGAAGTTCATGGCAAAATGTATCGAGAACGAGGAAGGAGCGAGAGTCTTGTCAGGGGACAGGGTACTCTTTCGAGGAGAACCAAAGGCGGAGGAAGGAAGAATGCAGGTTACTCCACCAAGGGCGAGGTCACCATATAACCTACGCCCGAGGGCCAAACATAAAAAGTAATGTTCACTAGATTGTGCAGTCAGGAGGACGCCAGGCTGGAACAGCACCGCAGGACAGGCGCGACGCAACCCGCCCGACACCCGTGCTGGGAGAAAGGACGAGCAGTCAGGAGTTTCGCCGTTTCCAGGAAGCAGTCTTCGCTGTGAATAGCTACTAGTTCACTGATGGTTAAATGCACGCGCACAGCGGGTGGAACTACAGCTGGCCTGGAACTACAACACTAGGGGTATCGCAGGAGCAGGACAAGAGGACTCTGCCAAGTTTGTTGCCAGGAAGGAGCAAACGAGGGCGCGAGCACAAGAGCACGCGAAGAGCGCCGACAATTGTGGAACTTTCGTGCGTACGAGAACGTGGAAGACAAAGTGGGGAGGAGTGAAGAAAAAAAACAAACAGAGAACAATGATTAGAATACTCTGTTGTGTGGGGACAATTTTGGGGTTGAAGGTAGGAGTAGGAGGGGGAATGATGTTCATTCCAGACAAAACAGTGTTTTTAGCAAATGCGGAGTGGGAGATCCACATTGAACTAAATAATCCGGAGATTCTGGAGGCAGTATATCAAATGGAGGGGCAAATAAAAGACTTCTCTGGAAGCATAAACTCACTGTGTAACAAAGTTAATAAATCAGTGTTTGAGAGTGGGTTGATGGAGTATCGAGACAAATTAGCATTTGAATTGGAGGAGGCGAAGTTGCAAGCTAATGCTCTTCAAAACAGAATAAGAAGGAAGCGAGGGTTAGTGAACTTCCTGGGAACAGGGTTACATTACGTAGCAGGGGTGGCAACGGATAGTCAGTTACAAGGAGTACAACAAGACTTAGATCAGCTTAAAAAAACACACAAGCAGCATTAGAAGCGAGGATAACTTTTTTAGCGACTGTATCGGGGTCGCTGAGGCGGAATGATAGCATGTTGTCAGCAACGGGGAAAATTTTAAAAGGATTACATGACACAGTTGAAAGAGATCATAGATATANATTAGGGGGTAGAAAACATTAGGGATATGTTGCGCTGATGGAGCATATTTTAGCATTAAAGTCTGTGTTGCGAGAAACACTAGCTAAAATAGCTACAGCTGAGCTCGGGAAATTCTCTTCTACTATACTTAGTTCTCCTGTACTTTTTTCTATTCTGTCCAATGCAACTAAGTCCTTGTCCGATCAACTACAATTCATCGGGTTTCGCAGTAGGCGGCCGCACATGGTTTATGAGTTGGCACGGGTAAGTGTACAATCTCAGGGTGCAGGCATCGCTTTGCTGGTAAAACTACCGCTCACCCAAGGTACAGAGTACAAGCTCTTTAAAACTCTGCCTTGGCCGGTAATGACGGAGTCAGGAGCACAAATTGTAGTCATATCATCTGACACGCCCTACCTGGTAGTATCGGAGGACGCTTCTCAATTTTTCTTCCTGGACCAGAATACACTAAATGATTGTCGCGAGACAAGCATTATAGTTTGTTCTGAGGCCAGATCTATTTTTCTGCTAATTCCCACTTCTGCAGCATAGCGGTATTTTCCAACAACACAGACGGTATACACAAATACTGCGACATTAGCGTAGCAAAAAGACCTTATGAATTTTTTCTACCTGGAGAAACTATTGGGAAATGGTATTTTTCAGTAAGTCAGGAAGTAGAACTTAGCATTTCATGTAAGAATCATCAGTTTCGAATAAAGTTACAACGAGAAGGGAGTTTTTTCCTTCCACTGGGGTGTATAGCTAAGTCTGCCATCCAAATTCTTCCTCCCATCTTTGCCAACCTTCAGAATATCGTGCCAGCTGCTGAACTGAAATTGCAACCCTGAAACTTAGGAGTCACTAACTTCTCAACCTTCACGTACAAGGAAACTAGTGTTATAAACGACTCACTGGAAGAAGTAAGAAGGACACGCACGAGGTTCCTTCGATCTCGATGGGAGATGTACGAAGGCATCTTTCCATGTGAGAAAAATGCCAGGAAGGGGTGAATAATCTCAAGGTAGCATCTTGGGGATGTTATGTAATAGTGGGGGTAGTCATAGGCTTAGGATGTTGGTGTCTTGTGAAAAAATGTAGAATGAAGAAAAGTGAAAAGAAAGAAACAATACCTCTCTCGATTATCAACGTCACACCAACCCAATCACAAGCGCCACTATTCCCCCACTTATAACATATTGTAAATAGTAAATTGTTTAGAGTAAATTTTGTTGTTGTTGTTTATTGTTATTTTCCTTTGTTAAATAATAATTCTTTTGTTTCGAAAAAAACTTTCAGTTATCATTGTTCTTATTATATACTTATGTTTTTATTGATTATGATTACTATATTATTGTTTGCAATAGTGTTTTGATTTTTTGTTGTTTTAATGATTTATTGCTTGAAGTTGTAAAATGTTATTTTTGTAAATGATGGATATGACGAACGGGCGGATTGCAGATCAGGAAGCAACGTAAAAACGTTGAAATAGGTTTTTTTTTGTTTTTGTTATTATTGTATACATAAGATAGTATTTTGTATTGTTAGTGAAGCATTCTTGTGATAAGTAAATATGAAAGGAAAGCATGAGAAGAAAGAAGATTACACACAGAGAAATGATTTGCAAGCGCAAGCGCAAAAAATTTGTATGTATTGTATTTCTCGTGTGCCATCACGAACCCGGCACTCATCTTTTTTGAGGGAAGGGGAAGATGTCGTGAGTGGCACACACACGTAACTGTGGTATCTAGGACAGCCTAGCGCGTCACAGCGGAGAGTGGGTCAAGCGGTCGCGTACGTGGATGTCATTTCATATAAATAGAAGGTTCAGAGAGGATTCGCTCTCATTCTCATTCTCGTTATTCATTTTGGGACACCTGGTTCATCGCTCGTCAGCGTCGTTCAACCAGACCGACTCCACGCCACGGGCTGGTCTGAGTACTCCATACTCTAAACCTCGGCTATGGCACCGCACGCACAGATCCGCTCTCCTCCACTGAATCGCCTATTTCTGCCTTAGCAAGTATTAAAAACACATATTCTCGCAACCAGAGTTCCACTCGAACGAACCACCATCTTCCCTTCCGTTTGTCTTCTTTAAAACAATGTTGGGGCCAACCTCAATTTCGTAGCCGCTCGCGGAATTAGACGCAGGTCACGACACTAGTGAATAATTAAAACATTCCATATACACAAAATTTAAATTCGTCGCTTTATAAATAAGTTTTTTTTTTCTGTATTTATTTGATTATTTGTTATAATGTGGAAAAAGCGAAACATTTTGCTGACCACTAAACTTATGACAGAATGCATATAGATTTATGATTCTACTTGTCTTTTTTCCCGGCCTTGCTAAGACAACTGACTCTTCATAAATATGTAAACAAGTACTTTTATTAATAAGTAATCACAATATTTCATTATACAAATACCTTTTGTTGTGCTATGCAGGGATGGACCCAGGATTTTTTTTTTGGGGGGGGGATATCACACACCTATATATACGTATAAATATTATACGTGCATAAGTGTGCAAATTATATATGTGGATAATATATACGTATGTTTGTTTGAGTGTGCAGTTAGGAGAAATACAAAAAAAAATTGTTTTCGTATTTCGGGGGAAAAAATTTATCCCCGTCATACCCCTGGCACTGTACATAGATATACATTGGGTTTTTACGAGAAACCCGTGAATTTCCATTTGCGAGTCTTCCCTTCTAGGAATTTTCACACTTTTTACAGTTACACGAGATCGTGGTTGCTAGTCATGCTGTTGTAATACCTGACGTTACCATATGAGTTCTCTTCTTTAACACCTGATAATTTTTTTGCTGAGTCTATAACTATTTAATTTTTACAATTTTAGGTGCTAAACACACTCGTAAATAATCATCCTTAAATTTCAATTGGTATTTATTAAAATGTTTTTCATATTCAGGATATTGATCATAAAAGACGCCTAATATTTGAAAAATATCTTAGTTCTCAAATGTCATGAATCAAGGAACGCATGTTTAACAAAACAAAGAACAAGATCACAAAAAAAGAAGTCTGACAACAACAATTCACTCAATGGCACCAGGGAAGAATAGTAGATTATAAAATAGTTTTTTTTCATATTTCATGGGGTTTTTAGAAGCGGTAAAGTTAAAATTCGAAATCAGGTGACTATGATATGGCAATGGCACTTTTCTTTAATCGTTCTTCTTTATCTTATAAATATTTTCTGAAACAGGGTATCAGTCTTTAAACAAGCGTAATCTGAATTATTGTCTGTTATATAGAAAATAACCAAACGTTTGATCATAAATAAACCATGCTGTATTTAGGAACATTGGAGTCAATTGATGAAAATTTAAATTTTGTATATTAGTAAAATAATAATGGATTCCATCAAACAAATCTAGAATTGGTCCTGTTTGAAACAGTTTCTGAATACCTTTCTAGAAAATTTCACGTTTTGAGAAATATCGGATTGGATCGTCATGGTATAAAAAGTACAATTTTTTCCCAAATGGAAATATTTATATATTTTTTTGAAACTTTGAAATAAATATTTAAAATATCACTTTTATACCAGTTTCCAAAATAGCCATTTCCTGGGATTTACTTTCACTTTTCCTCTTTCTAATCTGTATTATTGTAATTATATTTTTTAAATATAATATAATAATATTTTCAGAATGTTTGTGCTTCTATGTAAACATTGGTTTCTGATTCTTCTTTTTAAAATAAATGTCATCATTCATTTTTTTTATTTCTGGCTTTTCCGCTCATTTGCAAATAACCTCCTCTCAAAAAGCTTTTAACTCAATTAATCAAGAAGTGTTACCCATAAAACGATCAAATCATTCTTTGGTTAAGATTTCCTCTTACTAACAAATAATCTAGTCGAGTAATGCTCTTCGTTGGGTGAAGACGTGTTTTCCGAGTGCTCCGTAAATANGGGGCTTTAGGGCTCGTCAACATCAAAGGTCATTAGAGCCCTTAAAACTTGTACAGGAAGGGAAAATGCAGTTACGCACTAGGGAGAGCCAACATGACTCTCCCCGCGTGTGGGACTCGCCGAAAGACTCAACCATACCCACTAAAAACCCTCCTGCATTACAACTCAAAACACAAATTCCAACTTTACTAAAACTTTACTAAAAAACATTTTTTTAAAAAAAGAAGAAGAGGAAAGAGGAAAATGAACGATACCCTAGCCCTCGCAACCTAGTAGCGTCGGGATCGAAAAGACCAAGAGGTGACCAAGGGAGGTCAGAAAAGAGAAAGGAAGGAGCATGGCACAAGCAAGTGGGAGCAATGCCAGACTCAGCTCGCGGTATCTAGAAGTATCTAGATTCAATACCATGATAACTGATCTTTTGAACAAACTTTCACCCTGGAAAACATCTAAAGTGATCCGTCCTGCAGTTCCTTGGTTAAATAATGAATTAAGATGTCAAATGAAAATATGTGATTCTGCCCTTCGGTATTCCACACTAAATAAAACTCTTGAGGCTGAGTATAAAAAACTCTAACTCGATAAAAAACAAAAAATCTGAAACTTAAAAAAATGATATTAAACAGATTAAATAATATATTTTTTTAATTTTGGAATTCTTTGAAAAAACTTAGGCATAAAAGTGTGAAACCAACCCAAATTGTCAGAAGCGATCTTAGTAAGGAGCGAACGGCTACTGCGGAGGCTGCTAGCAAACTGTTGAAGAGGAAAGTAGCCAGTGGACACACTTATCAGTACTTTTTAATATGTGATAAATGTGTTGATTTTATTGTAATTTTCAGTCAACTAACAACAGTAAGAAGAATCTGCATCTGCATATGATATGTGAAGACATCATTTATGAATCCAATTCATCTCCTCCTTCGGGTACATGGTCCGAAGACAGCATATTTTGGAACCTATGTCACCAAGATTGGGCACATCAAGACTTCGTTGGTGAACAAGCTTCTGATGAAAATTTGAATTCATTTCATTTTGTTTCCTGATTCATTTAAATTTGTTTTTTGTATTAGTGTTATTGACGGTAAAGAGCACATGTTGTTCAATAACATAACATTATTGAAATTGAACACAGTAATTCTGCTTGTGTAATATTAATATTAGGTTACAAATTGTGACTCAAAACTTTCTTTTCTTGGTAAATAAAATTGTTTCGCAAAATCAACATATGTGTTGTGTACCTCCCTTATTAATGGTATCTAACGATTGGGTATGTAGTCAATTTCCTTTATGTTGTGAGTTTAACCACTCAACACACAAATAACCGTCAATGTTCCGCTAAATGACAAATAAATATTTCACAACAGTTGCAAAACTAACTGAAGCCACCGTTAAATTAGAAGTTTTACAGACTCTTGCTGCCCAAGGGCCGATTAGAAGATTGGTTTTATTTTGGCAGTGTAATCCATCGTGAAGTAGCTAACTTTGTTTCACCACTTAAATATAATTCAAATGGTTCAGATAATATTGCTATTAAAAATAAAAGATAGTTTTGGATTTTGCTCTTCCAGCCCTTACATAACAAAATTTTTCACTAATGTCCGGGACTTTTCCTCAGGAATGTTCGTTAGCGTCCAAAAGCAGCAAGCGCAGAAGGGAGTGGTTCCTGATAACTATCAAAATTTGAATATTTTCTCCTTATTCTCTGATAGTTTTTAGTTTTTTTTCCCTTCTTCCGTTATTTTTATTGCAAATTATTGTTTTATTTTATTGTTAATGTTTTATATTAATAAATGTTTTGTAGTTTAAAATTGAGCTGTTTCTTTTCAAAAAGTGGACAGGGTATTGCTGGTGTGGGTACGGAGAACATATGATCCTTAAGGTTCTAAATTAATTTATTAATAATACTGTAGCGACACGTTATTATCGCTACATAGTGACATTCCAGAAGATTCCAGAATAGTCACCAAAGCCAACTCCCACTAACATACTAAATCAAGGAGACCCAGGCTACTGTTAAAACCTAGCAACGGGACTTGTTGACTGAGAAACAAGATCTTCATTCTGGTGTGAGCTTCGCTAAGATTCACATCAGTCTAGTGCAAACCTCGCTACGGGTCACATCACCTGACTACGCTTTGCTACGAATGACATCACGTGCTAGTCTACTATACAAGAAACACTGCTCACGTACGCGTACGCACTTTACTCAGTGTTAAGTTCAGTCAACTACGAGCTTCACTACCAGTGACAATATTCTACTGTTCGCTTCACTACGAGCGACATTATTTTTACCGCTTTTCCTCACGAGAGTGACATTGCGTTCGAGAACGGGTTCTCAATGTCCACGTTCACTAACAACGGTTAGAGTCAGTGCTCAAGTCAACTCGACGTCAGAACTATTTATTCGTTGACTTATTATTCGAGTCAAGTGTTATTCTTCAGTGACTTTCACAGATTTCCACGGACTTTATGTATGTACTGCATGTGTGGAATCTACATTGATTTGCGAGTAATCTAAACTGATTTATGTCATATCGGAAATTGTTCTAGACTCATCTAACTGTTTCAGTCTTCACTAAGAGACCTATGATAGAATGACCATGTATATTGTTTCATGTACCTTGTTACGTTCGTTTCTCGTTCTCAGTATATGCACATTAAATGACCAGTGCCTTTTACATCGAATCTACATAATTTCTTGTAGTGTAGTGCATTTAGTTTTACCTTCTCTTATCTGTTATTTATTTTGTAGGGGATTCATATTCGAACATGCTTGCTACTTTTAGGTATCAATACTAATCAGGCACTTTACAATAATAAATTAACTACCCCAATCTATTTTGTTTTTATCGAGGANATTTTGTAGGGGATTCATATTCGAACATGCTTGCTACTTTTAGGTATCAATACTAATCAGGCACTTTACAATAATAAATTAACTACCCAATCTATTTTGTTTTTATCGAGATTGAAGTAGAAGCTACAATATGATGTAAAAAAGGGTGAACACATTTCGAGATGTTATAAATCTAATAAAATCCTTTTCTACAAAATAATCAATTTCGATTCCACTTCATATTAAACACATAACGTTACGATACTCAGTTCTCCTAGACATCAACCAAAAATTATACAGCATCCCCAAAAATTGTACAAACTTCCTAAATACATCCTTTATATACTGTATATACACTGTAGTCACATCAAGATCATTGAATAATCTTCCTCTATAAGTTAGAAACAGTAACTCGTAATTCGTTTTAACATCAATTCTATTAAAATTACTTTTAAAATGCATTATTTCAATTTTTATTTTGTATTACTTCCAATCGTTGATAATTTTATAGAAAAGATAGAGAAAATATAATATGCACCTATGCTCAAATATGAGAATTTTATTAGATTTATAACATCAATGTGAATCGAAATATTATTAGGATTAAAAAAAGCTATGTTAGTTTGAGTAATAATATATTAGCGTTGTTCTGTTTTGTTTGTTATTGTATCAAAATGTTTTTGTATTCGCACCTTCAATTGTAATTCAAGTTTTTTATATTTGTGCCTTATTATATTTGTAAATTAAATTATGTAATTTATGTATTTTTTTCTTTCTCCAAGGTTCCCTTGTTTTGCAGCATCCTCTGCTTGTTTGTAACTTCTGATGTCGTCAGGTAATCGGTCATGTCCTCTTCCCGGCGGAAACATTCAATCTAGACTTAGGAATTTACGGACAATATTGGAGATAGTACCAAGTAGGGCAGATTTTTGGGTGTTTCGTAGATGGTGTTTGTATAGATTTAATTTCTCCATTACATTTTGCAGGTCCTTAGTGACTAATCCATTCATTGAAATGACTATTGACACTATTGTGACATCCTGCAACCTGTATATAAATATTATTATTGTTGTTAATGTTTGATAATTTCAATAAATCAACTCGATCATTTCTTATAACTCACAATAATATAGTACTTAGTTTACTGTTTCGTTGTCTGTATTATTATAAATGCATGGACTGTAAATTATTGAAATGCCCATGTACACTCAAGAACTTATTTGGCTCTCTGCACTTTCTATACTTACGTACGTATCGAACATCCAACCCAAAATTAAATAAATCTCTTCCCTTATGTCATGTTCCCATCATATTTTCCAACATTCGATCTCGAGTCTCGTTAGTATTCCTTTCCATTATTTGTCGGTAACTTTTCTTTCCATTTCGTGTACATATATTCCCACCCTGTTCGTATAATCTCATATTCATTTTTTTCTTCTGTTATGTAATTGCTTTTTACCCATTAACTCCAGATAGTACAATTATTCTGTGAAATGTACCCCTGAACTTGGTCAATATATACAGATGTCAACCTCCCATTACTAATTCTCTGCCGTCGCTGTCCGCAGCGTCGTAAAGCCGATGTACCCATCTGTTGCCAATCGAGCGCTCCATGGCTTACGGCGGCGTCTGAAGCGGAGTACATCAATGAGAGAAACGTTGTCTGTGTGCAACTAGACATGAAAAGGTATTTAAAACTGTCGAGTACAGATGATACAAAGTTTAAGCTGATAATATAATCATATCGTCATTTTTTCGTTAAAATGTCCATATTACGAATTGGAAAACCGTGTGCATGTAAAAACACAGACAATGAACCTTTCCTCTCGACATGAACCCCACTTACCTGTATGCTTATGCAATCGAGTTGTGTGTGTGTATCAGTGAGGGGGGGGGAGAGCAAGAGAGGTCTCGAATCATTCAATGTGCAAACAAAGAACCAATCGCCAATCGATAATGGAATACAATAGTTGTACCGTTCTATGTTATTCGTATGAGTAAAATGTGCCGAGCTTAACAAAATATAGGGCTGTAATGACCCAGATGTTGGCGAGCCCTTAAGCTCCAAATTAAACAAAATCATATTAAAAAGTATTGCACGACTAGTCATCATAATAAGTACTAGAGTATGTTGGAACTTGTCAAAAATCAATACGAGTCTAACCACGAAGACTAAATACGAGAGTTCAATACGATGCTAAAGGCCTTGGTCAAATATGATACAGTAGCTCTCTGCGGAAGAGCACATCTACGGAACGGATGAGAGATGAACAAACGGGAGCACCACAAAGCCAAAATAAAACGTGTCGTGTAGTTAGCGAACAGACACTCGCGTTTACTAGCAGAACTGCAAAGACACCGGACATATCGCTCACTTGGGGCAAAAACGGTATAAATAAAATACTGGCGTTTTTGGGTTATGGCTGAGGAAGAACTATTCTTGCTTAAACTTTTATTGGGTAGCACGACACAATTGTGTCTCAATAGTTCATTGAGCGCCGTTTACTTTATTGTGTCAACAGTGCAACATCTCGGTGTATCAAGCACTGTCTTATTAATGAATATTTTAAGCAAGTTAAATTATTTGTATGTAATATTTTAAAGAGTGTGATGAAATTTGTAACATGGCACCTGTGTATAATTTATGATAGGTCTAAAATAACACTTTCTCTCCGCCGTCAACTTCTTTGACTCAATGACTCACTCATATTCTTTTATTCTATCAATTCAATTATTTTATTGCGATGTATTATTCATGTTTTTCACACAACCATTCGTAATTCAATAGACGTCATTTTGAAAAGAGACAGTGGGCGTACCTCTGAAATCACATACCCCTATCTCCTTATTTATTCTCTTTGCCGTTCTCTAGTCAGCGCTGAAGATGTGCGTAAGACAATGAGCGGTTTGGTTAACATAAAACGGCGCTTGGAATGGAGCAGATATTTCCCAAATCAAACAGATGGAATACTGAATTAGAAAGACAGTCTACGAAGCGAATGGCGTCATTTGCCAAAAATCTTTCCTCAGCCTGCCTCGTGACCCTCGATTTTCTAGAGAAAAAACTTCAGCAAATTAAATGAACAGAGAAGCAAGCTATACTCTGGCCTTTTAGTTCTATTTTAGAAATGAAGTCAATACGTCTCCAACCCAATACGGCATCAACTCCATCTACTGCAAAGGCTCTCCACAAAATCGTCTTGAGGGGAGGAGGTCCGATTTTATATTGGAAATAAGTTAGTTTTTTTGTATTAGCTTCAAAGCTCACTATATAAGAGATTTACCACACATGATATGGAATACTTTTATTATCTGATAGTTATTAGGGTTATATAATTTCAGTTCATGTATTTAAAAATGGAGACTACCCCTTCACCCCACGTCCTCCTCAAGTCCTACCAAGTTACAAAAGAATGTTCTACTACGTACTTCTCTACTACGTAAGCCAATAAAGAAGTCGCAAAACTACCTGGACAGAGGCGATAATAATCAAAATAACTTCCTAACATCTATTTAACTTTTCGACTTAAACACCCTTTACATTCATACACTTATCCCCTCTCTTTACAAGTCCTTGAAAGTCGGTGGCAAAGAAGTCTTCTGCAGTTGACATTCCGAAGGATGAACTATATGCTGCCCATCTCTGATGCTTTGCCATCCCTTGTTTAACTTATGGATACAATTGAAAATATCTTTCTGTGAGAAACAGTTATCATTAACGGGATGCATTTTGCGATACACTTCTGTGGACAGTTCTTTGGTCCACAAAAACGCAAAACTGCAGGCTGTTCTTCTCGTGTACTCTTATGAAACACAACCACCAACGTGCACTGGCTGCCTCTGACTGACTGCGTGTATAAGTGATATCACACAGCATTCATGACAAGCATACATATCCTGTCATCTGCTGGCACAAAATGCGCTCGTAATTTAAAACGGCATATGCGAAACTGACGTTTGCCACTTATATATTGACTTACTATATATTATCGTACTTACATTTATTTATAAATCTCAATAAATATTTTGAATAGTTTGAAAATAAATATTTTGAAAGAAGGTCGTGTAATATATTTATCTAAAATGAAGAATAGCGTAGAAAAAGTAATGTCAAAAGAGCGCATTGGAAATAATATATTTTACAAAACTTGTTTCAATCTCTAAAAAGAGGCGTTGTCATGAGTGACTGATTCACTGACTCCTTTGTCAACGTAGAGAGAAAAAAACTCTGAGAAATAGGATCCTCTCTATGAGCGTAGAATAATTTTGGTGGAAGGTTCATTTGTATTGTATATGGTCACTAAGAAAGTATTTATTAATATTTGGATATTTAAGTGGTGATCTAGGAACATGTGAGTGTGTCCTTTTTCCCTATCTTACGAGCTAGTTGAGATACCATCACCGTTGTGTAGGTAAAATTGCTATTCTTGTTTACATTAAATTATAACGAAGGAAAACATTATCATAACAACAAAAACTAGCATGAGAAGCGTGGCAGATGATAAGAAATATTAGTTGCATTGTTGCGCTAATTACCTACACACTCTCCCACTGAGCTCAGAACCCTTCGAGACGCCATTCACGGTCGTGGTGATGGCACGCGATCGTGTGGGAGAAGAGCATAGTGGTGGGAGTGGGGGTTACCCTTTCGGAGAATGAGACTCAGCTGCTGCAATCTCACACAGCACGTGTCACGTTGACCCGTATCTCAGTACTTTGGGGTGCATTTCTTCTTCCCTTTAGACGTCCTTACATTTCTGTCATAATGTATCTCGTCCCTTTGAAGACTCACGTGAGGAATGCGGCCATTGGCGGAGAAGAATTTTTTTTGTGGGGATTTACGGTTCGTCGACATCGAGGTCATTAGAGCCCTAAAATCTTGTACATGTAGGGAAAATGCAGTTACGCACTAGGGAGAGCCAACATGACTCTCCCCGCGTGTGAGACTTGTCGAATAACTCAACCATACCCACTAAAAACCCTCTTGAATTACAACATATCAAAACATATATCATTTCATCAAAACATTACAACGAGGAAAATGAAAGATACCTTAGCCTGCGCCACCTAATAGCCTCAGGATCAAAAAGAACAAGAGGTGACCAAGGAAGGTCAGGAAAGAGAAAGGAAGGAGTCTGCCACAAGTAAGTGGAAGTAATGCCAGAACCAGCTCGGGGTCCCGTGTTTGCCAAACACGTGCTTACGAGATGTAAGTCCCCTGAGCGGAGCAGGAGCTAACCCTCTCTTGCGCAAGCAACACTCTGAGCTGGTCCAAACATATTCTCTGCAAAGCCACCTATAGTTGTTGACAGAACATGGGGACAAGCTTTATTGAAAGGGTTGTACCATAAGCTTAGTGCTTGTCTTGCTTAGGTGGTGGAGGACGTGTTGAATGCAGTATCCCTCTCTACTACTACTTGATAAGTCACCACTCCACAATAATAGTTCTTTTTTCTTCATATACGTTTGTGACCGTGTTACCATGAATGTTCTGCCACTGATGATTCATCCTGTTGCCCAAGTCACGTTTTCTGCTCAAACTCTTCCAATCTTGTTGCAATCGAACCAACACAATACCTTATTCGTATGGAATATGGGTCGGTGCACGTGAATACCCTTTACGATATCTAACATTTCACGCGTGCACCGAACGTACATTCCTACTGCAATCGTCTGACCCAGTCCAGAAGTGTGTGGTAATATAATTGTGTAATACTTGCGAATGTTTCGAGCTAAGAGTGTATGAATAGCCTTTCGTTCCACGCGTCCAGCTTAGAGGCGTTCTCGTGTGCTGACCCCTGTGTTTTTTCCGCATAAGATCTCTTTTAACTGGCAACTAAATGAGTCCTTGGCAGATCTTAGGTACATTGTTGTTGCTTCCGAAAACAACCCTGAATCAACGACCATTCATATTATTACAGTTGTTTCCCAAGCTCATATCATACGAGTCGAGTAAGAGACTTGCAATGCCTCTGCTAGCGAACAACTCGATTGTAACATTTTATTATTTTACTTCAAAAAGCAATAAAAAATTAATATAATTAATTATTTCTTAAGGATTCTAATCCCTTTTCGGAAGCGCCTATTGTAACATTTCATTTCTTATTTAAAGAATTATTAAACAATAATTTAATATTTCAAGGAGTATTATTGAAGTCTCTGTTCAGAAGCCATTGTATTATAATTTTGTTTTCTGGGTAAATGAAGTTAATCTAGCTCCTGTTAGGGATAATTCATTATAATAGTTTAAAAAATTTAGTTCATTTTAGGGATAATTCAGTGTGATATATTTTTTAAAAGACGACCAGGATTCCATGGACTGTGAAGTGGACTACATTATTGCCGACATTGAAGCAAAAAGTTCAATGTATATAATAAATAATCATTTTAATATAAAAGTGGAGTATATGATGGTTTTACATAAGGGTAAATAACTACTATATGTCTAATTCAGGCACACACTCATGCATCCAACAAATTAGCTAATTCTTATTTCAACTTACATATTTTTTGCGTACTAAGTCTTTCCAACAATTCAGTAAATGAGGAGTTTATTACGGGAGCATTGTAACCACCTGTTCTTCCAAACTTGTTTCATTCGCTCAGTTTGTAACGTTGGTTAACGTTGGACGTCCAGAATGCTCGGTCGAACTGAATGTAACATCTAACACACTTATTCAGAAGCAGTATCTCTGTACCCTCCGTGTATGCGGTCTGACCATTAAGATATATTTGAGCAGAACACTCTGAACCAAATGAGAAACTCTGCCTCACTAAAAGGGTTCATCTCTGAACATGTTATTCGCTTACCGAAAATACAAATGTGCTTTAGCAGGCGTAATGATGAGATGTGATTCTCCTCTTGAGGTGTCGAGTCTTTTACTTAAAGAACGAGACACACTGTGACTATATAAACTAGAAACAATCAAGTGAGCAAATGATAAGAAACGTTTTAAGGATGCACACACGATTGAGATATTGCGTTTCGGTATGGGTCCACCAATGAGTGTACATGTTAAGAAATATTAAAAAAAACGCGTTACTATCTAATATTTATTAAAATATTACAAGCCATTATGAGTGTTAAAACAACAATTTTGATGTACCGGAATAACCACTTGAGTCGTATTGTAAGAAATGTCGTTTTGAGTTCATTACCGCTAATATTTTTTTTTGTCCACTTAGAACATTAAAACTGCAATATGTATTCTCAAATTATTATTTAAGAAGTGTAGAAGAAGTACCTGTCAGCGGTTCAGCCAGATGACTCGATTGTGCGTGCGTGACGTGCTTGTCTTGTGTTTGCTCCCGGACGTTCGAAAATTTGCCACGTCGCGTGACTGCGTAAATTTCTCACTTTCTTCAAAGAATAACTTGAAACCTATACGCATAATGAGTGTTATTTATGAATCTGTTCACGTAATCAAATGATGAAGTCGGAGAGAGGAAATTACCGTTCTGAAAACACGCAAGTAACCGCAGTTCCAAGTGAGCTGCGATACCTCTTCCAGAAGGGCATGGTGGAGGTGTCAAGTGGGCTGGATGCTAACGTCTCTCATATATTTAATGGAATTAATATACATGTAAATGTAATAAAATTTCGCTCTTTGATTCTTGGGATGTCATCATCTACTACAATGCATCTATGATTACCTTTTCTTCTTTTTCAAATACCAGCTGATTACTCGGAGTTGCCTGTGATTTTTCTCGGACCAATCTTCTTTTCCTCAGGAAAAAATGTCTGTATTGTAAAATCATATTACTGTTACGTTCTGATTTTTTAAAATATATGCAACATCCTAATTTTTCAAACTCATAATCATACAAATTTAATATAAAACTTGACTGTATACAATTCTCCATCATGCAGAAACATCTTCGGTCGAATTTTCGCTTCCGTGGCGTGACGCGCTGCACCATTTCATTAAATTTCTTGTAAAATCTAAACTATTCGTGAAAATCTTACGATTCAAAGACAATTTTTATCTTTCTATGCAAAACAAATACTCCATTAAATTCGATGGTGATTGAATTTTTCCTTCTTAAATTACCCTCTCAAATTGAACTAATCATTTTTCACAACATTTTATCGATAATTTAGGTTAATTTTTGTAGATAGACATATTCTGTCCCGGACTTTAAAAAAAAAAACTCCTTGAGACAAACAATATTTTCATTCATAGTCGTCACCTATCTCTAACCATTTAGGCAGCGCAAGCGAATAAAACTCTCCTTTTTCCTATTTTATCGACATTTATTGTCAAAAACCTTGGCCTCCTCCAAACTGTGCGACATATAACATGAATGTCCACGAAGAGCGTTCCCTGGCAGCAAGGACAACCTCTTGATAGACTCAGTGAGTGCTGTTCAATTCGCTCGACCTAGTGCTGTGATTTATGTTTTAGCCAAATAATAATGTTTTCCTTTTTTTTAACCTCTCTCTCTCTCTGTGTGTGTGTATCTAAAGTATCTATTTTGTTGATGTATTTTTATTAAAGTATTAAATGTATGAGAAATGTCATAAGCTAAATAAAAAAATAGTTTTTGAGATAATCAAATTTGAGCGGTTGTCAATTTTGAAAGAAAATCTGTAGTTCCGTCTTTAATAAGAAATAATCCCTCCAATATGTAATATGAAGTATGAAACATACAACATTTTTGTTAGTATTATTTGTATTGTCTTAAAATTGTGTGTGAATCAAAATGTTACACGAAAACTGTCAAAATATCGCTGATATTTTGATATAAAATCATGGTAATCCATGTGGTCCTTTAATTTTAAACCTTTTAATTATTAAAATAAAGACATTTATCGTGACATTATTTATCTTTCTTATCATACATTTAAAGAATAAAAGTTAGCCTGTTTATCCTGGACATCTATACTATCTTTTCGCCAAGTTCCATCGCGGTCTGTTCAGTGGTTTAGTCGTGATCTGGTGGATATAAAATCATGGCATCGACACCTTCGCATTTACATGTTAGTAAGGGTTCTACGAGTCCGTGAAGAACATGAGAACATCAATAATTTCTAAGTAAAATAACTTTTTTAAATCCTTGAATCTTGAGTACTATGATGAATGATAAATTGAATGTCGTTAACCTGTTGCTCATTTTTTTATTATCGCTATAAAGGTATTTTGGTAGCAAAGCAGACAACGTCAGTAGCATACAATGGAAATTAAACATGAAAAATGACATGAAAGTACGACAATAATTGAAATGCAAAAACAGAAAATATCGAATGAGGTGTAAAAAGTATTGAAATGAAATTATGAAAATAAAGAAAACAAGGAAGAATGAATGGAAAAAATACAGAGTGAGTGGACCAGCAGCATATGATCGTTGTTGCTGCCAACATCCCACAACTACCAAATATAAGTTGAGAGATTTGTCACCAAAATATGTAGCAGATCATACAAAGAATATCCTTCCGTACCTAAAGCCCAAAATGCAAAATCTCGCTACTTCAAATGTCGGGGTAAGGTTGTTTACAAAATTGCGCTCTCAGGATATAAAGTTTGTTAGAATATATGCTGTCAATTCAAATGGCACACAGAAGATAATTCCTTGAGAAACGTTTAAATTAGATGTAAAGTCAAATTATATGGATAGAATTGGCCACTCAAAATTTGGGAAGGTAAATTTTCTTCTTTCAGTTGTAGTCAGTTTTGTTGATTTGGATTAAATACCTGCATCTGTGTGAGGGACTCCCCCAAATAGTGTTTGCCTTATGAATGTGTGAAATGCCTCAAAATGTGAGGTGTAATGTTGTGAAGTGAGGTCTTCAATGCGAAGAGAGTGTGGAATCTAGAGCAGAACAGATAAGTAAAGTGAAGTGAAGGAAAGTGTAATCATTTTCATTATTTTCAGGAAGATAAAATAAATTATTGTTCCAACAATTTTTCTGCTTGTTTTATAAATGATATTGTGTAAGTCACATAGTTATGCGTTAAGTGTTGATTCAGTTTTTTTTTTCATTTTAGCCTTCGTGTCCTATTGGTTGTGTATTTATTCTTGTTCAAAACATCATTGATTTTAGTTCGTTCTCCGTGTTAATAATTATTTCTATATTATTTCATATAATGAGTTCAAATAGTTATACGCCTTAAAAGGTGTAATTTATTTGTCGTTTTTTTTTAAATTAAATTTGCAAATTCAATATTCATCACAGCCACCAAGTGATGTTCAATTGCTGTGAATATATATATATTACAAGCCATAATGCGTGCCTTTTAATGAATTTAAAATGAGTACAATAACTCAATGTTCTCCTTCGTTGATTCAAGGTATGATTTACAACTTGAATATATCATTATGTGAATACATACGAGAATCTAGATCATTGGAGACAAAGTCTTTGATATTAAGTAAAAAGTAGCTTTTGATAGAAATTCTGGAACATAATTTATCATTTGTTACTTGAAAACACTTATTAAGTGATTTATCAAAAAGTGTCATTAGCTCAAAAATTTTAGTGACAGTTATCCATTTGTATCCAACGACACGCACCAACTAAAGAACAACTTCAAGTGCCGTTCTGAAACAGTTCACGAACTGTTGAGCACCGGTTCTGGCTCGAATACCAATCAGGTGGAGATGGGAGTTCGCAAACAATTTTGTAGGTTTCCACTCGAACTGAGAGGAAGTTTGGTCGTAAGGTGGAAGATCAAAGAACAACTTGCTCCAGACATTGGTTTGCGGGTTGTAAGTGGATAATAATCATAGAATTCCATGAAGGTGAAGTCTGTTCTTCGTAACTCGCACTTAGTATGAAGTAATTTAGTTAATTGAACAATGTCAGGTGTATCTGAATCAGATGAATGGAGTCTGAGCGTCCGAAAAGACGAGGAGCGTTAACAGAATAAACTCATCAAATGAACAATTGCAGCGCGATCTGAGAAGCATAAAGAAACCAAAGATTCACATTGAATGGAAAAAAGGAGAAACACTTTATGAAGTAATGTTAATCACACTATAGCATATATTTTTACATGTATTTTATTTATTTAAAAATTAATTATAAATTGATAGAATGATTGTCGGAAAGGTTTTACTTTTCAATTCATATGTAAGGGTACAAGACAAAATATTTTTGTGTTTGATTCTGAAGAAACCATATCCAACTTTCCTGATAATGTCATTCACACTCTCATAAGCGGCGTTAGTTTTTATGACTCAACGGTTCAATGTATTGTAATAAAAAATAATCATAATTTAATCTTTTGTGGAAGAACGGTATGTTAGTTTCCTAACCTCAATTTAGTATCTCTTCGTTGGATCTGTTGAGTTTTTGGCATTTCAAATAATTTTTCTGTCTTCGAGGACGTGTGGAGTCGAATGAGTGACGGAAGAACTAATGGTGGAATAGGAGTGAAACGTGGTTCTACGATAGAGATGATTAAAGTGGGCCAACAACTTACTAGGAACGCGTGGGTGATAAGATGAGGACATTTAGTAAATCACTAGAAACACCGTTCATCCAATATTATGAAAGTTTACACACTTACGTGTAGAACTAGCTTAGATATCTAACTTTTTAGGATTTTTTGTGAGCAAGTAAGTTGGGCGTTGCTGCCATCACGTGGTCGTCGGTGAGTCAAATGGTGCGTGACATGCAACAACAAAATACTCAACACATAATTACTGAGATAAATATGACAACGTGTACAATAGTAAAATTCTTATTGAGATAAAATTCTACCTTAATTCACGAATAGTACAAATAAGCTTCATTGTTTTACATTCAAATTAAATTAACCCTTAAAAATGAGACGAAACTATCTTGACTTGGGTAAAATATATAAAGGAAATCAATACATATGAATAATCGCAAGTTTGTTATTCAGACACTTTATTAAGGACATTTAATTATTTATTTANACCCTTAAAAATGAGACGAAACTATCTTGACTTGGGTAAAATATATAAAGGAAATCAATACATATGAATAATCGCAAGTTTGTTATTCTGACAATTTATTAAGGACATTTAATTATTTATTTATTTAATTTTGTGGTTGCTCTTTCCAAAACAAATTTTATTTTTAGTTCTGTCATAAGCGTATCCAGGAAAAGGTCCTGTTCTGAAAGGTAAAGGTTATCCCTAAAAATATTACTCTATTTTTTATGTTTTTTCCTTCTTATTGCATTTATTCTGTTTTAAATGTAGTGATCTGTTTTTGTAGCTACTTTCATTAATATTGGTAGAAATGACCAATACAAGTGTCATGTATTTAAGGTTAATTAACTTTTGTTTACAAGCCGAAGTACGCATTTTCTTTAAAATAAGAAAACATCAAAAAATTCTATGAAACAAGAGAAGTAACGTAAATTTTCTTCATTTTACCTCGTTTAAGATTCATAAAAAATTACTCAAATTATCATCTCTGAAATGGGTCTAATAAAGTTGGCTAATTGTTTCGTCTTTATAATTGTGTCCAAAGTCTTCTTCATTTATTTCATGAAGTTTTAAGTTTGGTTGCCTGGGGCAATAAGAGACAAACAATTATTTTCTCCGTTTCGTGGTTGAAGGAAATATCGTTTATTATAGAAAACAATTTATACTACGAGTGTGGTGTAAATGTATAAAGATAAACTAAAATTATCTAAAAACATCTCCCTAAAACATCACCTGGCAGACACAAAAATCACATTTTTTTGATTTGCAACCACACCTGACTGCCAAGGACTTTACCCAGCAAGGTTTACACCTGAGACCGTCTGGGAAACAGCACTTCGGTTCCCTTCTAGCTTCACATCTGACCTCACAACATCCACCTGCCCCATTACCCACTCCTACAACTCCTCCTGCACCTACCTCATCTCCTCCTTCTGCTCCTACCTCAACTCCTCCTCCTGCTCGTACCTCATCTCCTCCACCTCCTACCTCATCTCCTCCTTCTGCTCCTATCTCATCTCCTCCTCCTCCTACCTCATCTCCTCTTCCTCCTCCTACCTCATCTCTTCCTTCTACTCCTACCTCATCACCATCTCCTCTTCCTATCTCGACACCCATTTCTTCTCTTTTCCCCGTTCTTTCACCTACTGCTTCCTCATCTTGCACGTCCTCATCTATTCCACTTGCCGCCCCCATACACAGTTACAACTTGCGCTCAGGAGTACGATGTGGTACTCGAAGGTGACAATCGCGTTCAGGTGCAGTGTGCGGGCTTGATCCGGAACTAGAAGCTGTACCAATTTCAAATTCCTCTCCACAATCTAACGTCGATTCCATTTCTCGTGAGTCACAAACTTTTTGCGAAAATAAAATAATTATATTTCATCATAATGTCCAATCCCTTTCAAACAAATTGACAGACATTGAAATTCTGGTACACGAAAATCGATTCGATTTGCTATGCCTCACAGAGCATTGGCTTTCAACTAACAACATCAACGATACTGCTATTTCTAATTATTATTTAGCAAGTTCTTACTGTCGGCAAAATTTTAAAGGCAAAAATCCCCACGGAGGTACGTGTATCTACGTTCGTAATGATATTTTATCTTCTCCACTGACAGGCTACGAGAACTTCTGCGTAGATAGTGTGTTCGAAATTTCTGCAGTTGAACTGACCGACACCGGTATTGTTGTTTTGTGTATTTATAGACCTCCTCAATCAGATCTTGACATATTTTTTCGGAACTTCGAAAATGTTTTAGAACATATCGCACATAAATCTACTAAATCTATCGTTATATGTGGTGATTTCAATATCGATTTCTTGAGTACATCCGACTCTGCACATTCACCAGTTAATCGATTCAAGAATCTTATCGACTCCTTCAACCTTATTACTACGATAAATGACCCCACTCGCCTCTCCGGCTCATCTCAAACATTGCTAGATCAAATTATAGTCAACAATGGAATCTCGTATCTCTCTGAAGTGTTTATCGCCGGATACAGTGATCACCTTGCTCAAGTATTGACTATTAATAATAAACTAAAACCGCTTAAAATCCTTTACAAATTTACAAGAGAGTTTAATGACATAAATAAATCCATATTCGTAAATTATTTGCGTGAAGAAACATGGAAAGATGTTTACAATTGCCAAAACACCGACGACAAATTCAATGTATTTATCTCAACATTCCTAAAACATTACAACTCTAGTTTTCCCATAAAACGCAAGTTAATTAACACAAAAAAATACAATAGATGGATCACCCTAGGGATAAGAATTTCTTCAAAAAACAAACGCCGTTTATATTATCTTTCAAAACGCTATAACCAGCCACCCGAATTCCATAATTATTTTCGTAAATATAAGACTATTCTCCGAAAAGTAGTCTATGCAGCTAAAGTTATGGAAAACGACAGGCATATACTAAAATCGAACAACCGGATGAAAGCCATGTGGAATATTGTTAACAATTACACGTCAACTTCTGAAAATCGCGAAGAAAATGTTTCTTTACTAAACGATGGCAAGATCGTGTCAAATCCTCAGGACATCGCAAGTTTGTTTAATTCTCACTTCTCAGAAGTTGGTAAAATAACGAACTCAATATATCCAAATCAATGTCCTCCAATTATTACCACCCACATACCCAATTCTATGTTCACTTCCGAAACTAACGCCAGTGAAGTCATGGGAATCATCAGCTCCTTAAAAAACAAATTTTCACGAGGCATAGATGATATACCTGAGTTTATTGTTAAATCTTCGTCCCACGCTATATTAAATCCACTCGTAAATATTTTTAATAGTTCTTTATCGGAAGGGGTGTTTCCCAATATATTTAAGAGAGCTAAAGTGAAACCTTTACACAAGAAAGGAAACAAACTTAATATTGGAAATTACCGACCAATATCTCTACTACCCACTTTCTCAAAAAACCTAGAAAAATTGTTCTATAAGCTTCTTCTAGATTTTTTATCAAAATATGACATTTTCTCTGACGATCAACACGTTTTTAGGAAATCCTTTTCCACTAGAAGCGCCATATTTTCCTTCTTAAACGATGTAACCACATCTCTTGACCGTGGAGAAAATCCTCAAGGTGTTTTTCTTGACTTATCCAAAGCATTCGATGTCAACGATCACGAAATTCTCCTTTCCAAATTAAATTCTTTAGGCATTCGTGGACTTCCACATCAATGGCTAACTTCTTATTTAAAAGATAGATATCAACAAGTAGAAATATCCTATACTAAAAATAAAATACTTGAGCGTTGTCTTTCAGAAACAAAGCCACTTACTTGCGGAGTACCCCAAGGATCAATTCTCGGCCCTATACTCTTTTTATTGTATGTGAACGACATGTCATCATTCACATCAGATTGCAAAATGGTTCTTTTTGCTGATGACACTAATTTACTATGTAAACACGCCAATGCTCAAAACATTTTGCCTAACCTTTCGACTTGGTTTCTTGCAAATCGTCTCATTGTAAACAC